>JABSTR010000242.1:0-72353 GCA_013339765.2 Haemaphysalis longicornis
CTGACGCCTTGGGTTTGAGCCTCAGCGGGTGTAATTTATGGTTTTTTATTGGCTATTGTTGTTGTAAACTCAATATCTCATTGTTACGAAAAAACTGTATTATTCTTGTTGTTTTTGCTATGAATAGTATTTGGGATTGTTTTAAGATTGTGGTAAGTACAAAGCGCATTAGCTGATGCTTTGCCCTTGCAGCCGCCGGTGCGTATTATTGCCTCCGTTCGCACTTACGTCACTCTAGCGCCTTCAACATACAATTCATGAAGCGGGTGCGTGGGTGAGGGGTTTTTAGAACAGTACAACACCTGCATCAGTTCCTTGTTAATCTGCAAACAATAAATACCGCGCGAGCGCCGGTGGCATGCATGCGCCGTCGCTCGGGCGCAGGAGTCCGGGCGCAGAACGACCCCCTTGCTCATCACGTGCTGGTCGTATAACCTTTGGGATGCAACGTGCTACAACAGCAAACGGGAATAGCGGAACGACAAGCTTGCAGCTGCGGTAGATGCGGGCTTTCGATGACTGTGCGCGCCTCATCCTCGTTTTTGCTTTGGCCAACAATTTTTCAATATACGCATTTCATTATGTAGCGTAAAGCTGATTCTTATAATTTACAGACCGCCTTTCCCGAATCCGTCAGCTTCGGTGGGTTTATAAAACGACAATCAGGAGCAGACGCTCCTGTGAGCGAAGGAGGTAATTGTGTGGAGAGAGGCATCACTTGGAATATTGTAATAGAAACAACGGTGAATATACCCTCCTCTTGGGTTCGTTAATGATGACGTAGATCTGTAGGCGCAGCCGACGCATGCACACGGAGAAATATTTAAAGGAAGCACAACGTGATTGCAGCCAACCTATAGGAATTATGGTTTAGTTCTTTGTTAAGTATCGCGGACTATCGGTGAAAGTCTTCGGTTTACGATCAAAGGTCACCCACAAGACTAAATAGACCTAGTAACACAGCATAACTAGAGATTGAAAAAACTAAGAACTTAGCAGCACAGGGAAATTGGTTGTTTAAAATAAAACATTGTTTCTCCTACAGTTACAAAAAGGATTCCTTGCTCTTGTGATATTAGAAAACTCTGCTGTGAAGGAATTTTTATGTCATTGACAATTAGAAGGATTTCATTCCAAAGAGATATCGTATATTAGCCGTACGTTGCTAGTAAATAGTAATCGTAAGTTGGTTATACCTGCGTAGTATTTATGATGCAGCAGTGGTGAGATGCGATAGTGAGTTAGGTGCAGGAATCGAGTTGTGAGTTCCATGAAAAAACAGGGTTTAACACAGGAAAAAGAAAAAAATTCACAGCATATCCACGGGGTGAATGATGATGAGTGGGCGAAGCTCCTGAGGGGAAATCATCGGTAAAACCGTGACTCTTCAGTGAAAGTTCGCCCACTACATCTGTGTCCGAACGTAACGTCTAGAAAGTCTCGCGTAAACCGCGCGTCGGCACCTTTGGGGCTGAGCTCGCCTGATGCGTTTTGCAGACGCCTCACGAGCTCTCACTGCATCGGGGTCTGCCTGCCGATACGCACGCTTTCTCGCCGCTTCCCGTTCTCTGACGTTTTGGAGATCCTCTTCGCGCCGCAGCCGTGCCGCTTCGCGTACGGCAGGGTCCTCGCGCCGTTGCCGTGACGCTTGGGCCTCTCGTTCTCGAACGCTGGGATCTTGGCGGCGTCGTCGCGCAGCCAGACGACACGCTTCGGCCTCCCGCTCTCGTACGGCAGGATATTGGCGGCGGCGTCGCGCAGCTTCACGGAGCGCTTCTGCCTCGCGGGCTCGCACATCTGCAGCCTTATCCATCGGGCGACTCCGAGCGCGCGCCAACAGCGAACGGATTTTATTACAACGCTCCCCGCCATCTAGTAAACAATTCAAGAACTAAACTAGAGGTAGTCACGCCATCTAGTAAACAACCCAAGCGCATCTTTTCATCATATACAAGTACCGCCATCTAGTAAACAATCCAAGAACTAAACTAGAGGTGGCTACATACATACGTCGAGGATGGACAGACCCACGCCTTAAGGAGCTTCGCCCCTAAAACACAAATCTGTCCATTCCTTCTGCGAGGCATGATGACCGACAAAGCTTTGCGGAGTCCAGCACTGGGCCGTGAGAAGTCCATGTTTAAATATTTCATCAGCACAAGGGACATGACCTCAGTGAGGGCATAAAATAGTCGCGCGTACGCATGCCCCCTCAAATTCCAGCTACCCCAAAGTTCCCCCCCCCAACCCCCAATGCACGCATAAACGGGCAACCGGTATTGTGCCCGTGATTATAAGTGCAAGCCACAGCCGCAAATGGCGTTCCCTAACTCCTTCAAGTTGAACGGAACATATCGTATTGCGTCGGCGGTTCAAGCGGGTAAATTGGTCGTTCGTCGTCATCATCATTATCATCATTCCCGTCAACATTGTAATAAACCTTTTTGCGTCCAAGGCACGTCGAAACCTTTTCCCAACAATATCCAGCGACGCCTACTCAGTTATAGCTGAGCCCATATTTTTTCCCCAAATTTTAGGATCTTATAACTCCATCGTTCTGCCCTACTGTGTTATGCGGTTTATAGTCAGCCACTATGTCAAACGGATTATTTACCGGTTTTCCATCAATCGCGTTACGTAACTAGTTCAAGCCCACTTCCTTCGCCTAATTTAAAACAACCATGTCCTGCACCTGACTCTGCTCCCTAATCTATGCGACTGTTTTCGCATCCCTTAGGGTGGCCCCTAGCATTCGGCGTTCCGTGGCCCGTCATGCCGATCTAATTGTCCTTTCAAGTAGCTTGGTCCTTATAGGGACCGGGCAGCTGGACGGGTGGTGCCATTACTCGGCGCTCCCCTCGTCAGTGGAATGGGCCGGTGCATATATTTGGACTACACAGCCTCCCGTCGTTTTTGTCGTGTTTGCTTCGGTGCTTTCTATGTTTTGGTGGCGTTGTGAGCAGACATGTGAGATGAAACGAAGTCTAAACAGATGTGTTGGGTTCTTAGATGCTGTAATGACTACGTAAACTTGTCGAACGCGTCTAAAGTTGGATATCGGCTACAATGGCATGAGCGGTTTTTGCTGCGATGTGCGCTTGGCTCCACCCGTTCCTAGTACGAATAAAACTACTGTTATTAGTATTATTTTCTTCTTAAATGCACTCACGGCTACGCAAACTTATTGGATGCTTGTAAGGTTGGAAAAGGGCTACATTGACACAAGCGCTTTTCGCAGCGTTCTGCGCCTGGCTCGGCGCGATCTGAGTAGGAATAAAACTATTAGCAATATTACAATTCATTTCTACCACTTTAAATTATATCCACTGGTTTCAATGACTACGGTTTCCACGCCAGCCTTAGCTCTGGGATACCTCGATACGTGTGCTTTAAATAGAAAGGCACCTGCATACGAGAGGGATTACCGTGTAGCCGTAGAAATGTTGCGGTAGTTTACACTTTCTGTAACCGTGAGCTTTGTACCTTCGGTTTTTGTGAGCGACACTGTGACAGCATGGGAGCCTGAAAGCCGAAGTGGAAATCCCACGTTTGTGGTGGTCATTTTATCAAGAGTCAAAGTTATTCACCAACTCAACAGCCCAAGCTACAAAACATCCCTCCTCCTCTTCCCGTTTTACCACCTGCGTAGAATAAAGGCTGGCACCGATAGTTAAAAATGTGGCAGTGTTAACGTCAGCCAATGTTTTTTAATGCTTAAGCATTCTTTACAGTGTATCTAAAAAATCGTGTAATGCCTGGTGAAGACACCAAAAACGCGTGATTAGTTGCCTCAAAAATGGGTGCATGAGCCCGAGTCCCCCACCACAGACACATCTCCGACACGCTGGAAAAAGTTTAGATTTGGAGAGGGGGCATGTAAGTTAAAAATTAAACAGCAAAATTATCTAGCCCTTCGTCTAATGATTATGACGGTTGAACACAAAGCTTTCTTCGTGCGAAATCAAGTGGGAAATGGTCAAAGTCAAAGACGCTGCGATCAAAAGACCAAACTGCGTGCTGGTCAAATTCAACGCTTAACTAGTCAAAGTTTAAATCCAGACGGCAACCAAGGAAACCCATACGATATAGCTTTGCGATAAACCATCATCGTCGTTAGACGGAGGTGTGCATGATTTTTCAAGCGTAGGTGGCAGCTTGTAAACCGACCGCAGCATTCAGGTGTGAAGCTGAGTACGGGTTTCGGGCACCCTCCTGTCTTGCGTCCTTCAGCCACGCAGGAATTGGTTTTTGAAAAACCATTTACCAACTAGCCAGTAACCATTGCGATTCTTGTAAAGCAATGCTTCCCCATGACAAGCAATAACATTCTACTATCATGAGGTATTTATTCTATCAACGAATCCCGATGACTGTAGTAAGAGCATTTCTGTAAAATTAAACACGTTTCAGCCGTAGGTAATGAAGATACGGAAGCGTCGTCCGTCACAATTTCTGTTTTGAGGTAAATCTTCGAAGACACCCTCCAACTTTGTCTTTCGCTTGCGCACGACGTCGGCGCCGTTTCGTCATCAACTGCCCAAGGCCAGCGCCGCAGCATTCCTAGATCGGTTGCACACACCGGCTTTGTGGGAGCATTTAGCGGCAATATACTCCTCGATTCGCGAAACTGCATGCAGGCATGAAAAAATTGCATGAAGCAACGAACTTTCACTTCCAGCTTGACTTCCAGATTGGCGTATTGAGCGTCGTCTGCTATTTGTAAATACTGAGTATGGGCGTAAATAACACACATGACATGCCTCGTAAACGTCACATCCACACTCAAGATATACCGATCTGAAAAATGAACGTGGGGATACGGTCGCTTTGCAAGCCGCACCGCAGATAAACGACAGAAAGCCATGCACAACTATGCTGCGCTGACCGCCACCGGAATTCCACTGACGAGCGGTTCGCCACGGGCGGCGCTGTTCGCTGAAACGACGGTGGTGCCATACAACGGCCGCCCGGTCCCTATAAGGCACAAATTCGCAGCTACTCGACTAGGTCGGACGGCAGAGGATGCGCACAAAGCACTGGCGCATTTTTGCAGTTTTGCCACCCATTACACCATTCTGCATACGCTGCCAGTCCTTCAATTCCAACTATTGTTTCTCAAACGGAACGAAAGCTCCCGCTCATAGTTAAAAGGCAGAGCTCATAACAGCGCTTGCGAAGTTATGAGATGATTTCGGATATTGGGAAATGAGGCAATGGTGCCGGCGGGTGGAGTAAAACTTTTGAAATAGACGCCAATGGCGGAGAGGAGGAGCGAAGAAGCTGTACAGAGTGTAGCCGCTCCATCCGAATGAAAACGAGGAGCTGGAAGGGGAAAGGGAACCTCATGCAGCCTCGTTTAATAAAAAGGGTGGTGGGCCACCCACGGTCAGGCGGGCGTGGGTGTGGTCCGAGGAGTTTGCTCTGCCATAGGAGGGAAATTATGAGGCAATATACTGAAGCGTGCCGCCGGTACTCATGATTGCGCCACCACGTGATATTCCAAATACGGGGATCCGCGAACGTCTCTACAAGCAGAATGAGCACATCATCTAGTTAGGCCAGATGCGAACACAATACGGTCTATGTGTATACAGTCGATGCACCTTGTCTGAGCCACTCTCATAACCCGGGTATCACATGAAGATATTTTCAATTCTCGTAGCTGTTTCGTTCCGGAGGCAAAATTCCATTCCTAATCCGCCCCTTAACAAAAGAAAGTCGTTGGCCATGTCCATTGCCATGACCCTTGAGAAGAAGCGAAGCTTGCAGTGTATAAGTGTATTCCTCGCGCATCGGCTGGGGGGGGGGGGGGGGAAGGGCGGAAGGGCATAGGGGCAGGGTAGAGGTATAAAGCTTGCAAAAAGTCCCGTGTCTTCGAAGCACAAAGCATTCTAGTGCGAGGCGTACAAATGAGTTTCCCGGTTTGTTCTTTTTGTACGCGTTACGTTCAAGTGAGAGGCATCGAAAACCTATTGTCCTGGTGTATTAGTACTGTCACTACAATAAGTGACGACGACGGCAGAAGACGCCGCTCAAACTATAATATGGGAAATAGCAATTCTTTCTGACTGCTGTCTTTTTCCGTGAAGCTTCAATTTCCAAAACCCGACTTTTTATTCAAGGGTAGAAAGTTATGCGAAATTATTTATGTCTCCGCTAGGTCGCACTCAGCAAACCTGTGCTTTTATACAAAATAAAAATGTTATGCCGACTATGCTTGCCAAGTGAGGAAAATATTGGCCCGGACTGCAGGTGGGAATGAACTTAATCTATTTGATGGAGTTCTGCGGTGATTGACTTGAGTGTAACGAAGTTAAACCTAGTCGGGCGTATCTATGTCCGTTTGTATAAAAACTCTCTAGCTTGAAGATAGCGCGAGGTTGGGAATATACTCTAATGAATTGAATGTACGACAAAACAACAGACCCCCGTTATGGTTTCATTGTTCTGGGCGATTGCAGAATGCCATTTAGCCGTCGTGCTGTTGTTTTGCTAAGCTCTTAGGTGTTACTTGTGTTCACTGGGTTTCGCTGTGATCTTTTACCACGAGCTTTTTTCAGGCTGCTTTATCTTCGAGCTGCTCTCAAGGGTGAATTGTTTGCTCCAGGGCATTTTTGTACTTATCTCCTTCGTTCCTCTTGAAAGTACTCGCAGCGATAGCACATAGTGAATACCAAATTTAAGGCTTTAAAAAAATGAAGCACCAAGGAACAGATGTCGTATGCATAGAGTTTCATACAATAAAAACTAGAGTGGAATCTGGCGCGGCGATCGTACTCCTCAATGGGCGTGATGGGTAGTTCTAGATTCGGATTGGCGCTCGATGGCCTTTGGGAGTTACTATGAATTGCAGGCAGTTTCGTTTTTGTTTTTGGATTTACATGAACGCATTTGCCTACGCCGGGTGTTGGAAGAAGCTATCAAAAATACGTTCCTCTTTAAAGTGCATGCCGCACGCACACTGACGCTGCTCTGAGTGGAATCTTTTATAACCAGAATTGCGAATCGGGCGGGTTATCAATTCATTGCCGGCACAGCGAGCACGAAAACACAAATGACGGCGCTCTGAGCGGCGAAGTTGTCTGTGAATTAGGAGTTGCGGCATGGCTCATTCGACCGAGCCATGTATTGTCGAAGCTGACGACGGTTGCGAATCGCTTAGAACAGCCACATCTTACGTGCAAACGCCGGCTCCTACGGCGTAGACCGGCAGTACCGGCGGTTGATACGAACACCGCTTGACGAATGTCACTAATTCAGGCAGGAATAACTTCTTCAAAGAAAATCGGTTTCTTTTTTTTATGAGCACAAAGCTTTTCTCTTCCTATTACAAACCAAAAGCGCCGAAGCTTGTAAACGTAGTTTTTAAATTAGTGCTCTACCTGCTTTAGTTGGCGGCAAATGGCAAACCTGCTCCACAAACCTCCTCGACTCCACGACTGCTTGTTCTTTAAAAGTGCCGTTTTATTTCGTACAAAACCATTTTTCGTAATCAACTTTTTTGTTTGCCATGTTTTTTGTAAACGAAGAACCGGCCAATAAAAGATTTAAAAAAAAACATAATTTGCGTTGCCAGAGGCCTGTTTCGATCCTACGCAATCCGCTTCCAGAATTACCCATCATTCCCATTGAAGCGTAAGCGCGGCTGCCATGTTCACATTTTACTAGCGCCAGTGTCCTGTATATTTATTATTGTTGGAAACTTTATGGTCGTAAGGACTCGTCCATCGTCGCCATCGTTTCATTTTTGGCGCTGTAAATACTTTGTTAAAGTGCGGTGGCAACTGTGCGACCTTTCTCATACAGAGCTAACAGTGTACTTTTCGGGTAAAATGGAATCATCGAGCAGGTTGGAACGCATATGACGCTTAGCCGACCGAAAAATGACGTTACACAGCTGCACACGCTCACGGGATTTATCAAGTGTAAATTTCTCGTCGTGTGACGAGGTGCAACCGTCGAAAATTATCAGTGTTTGATAACAGGAGAGCAAACGTGAAGTTTGGCATACTCAATCCAGCTTTTAGCGAATACTGCTTTGTTCCATTTACCAACCCTAATTCCTACATTTCAAGACCAGCTCTGAGCCTAAGACAAGCAAGAGAAAAAGACCAGTACAGAGGAGCGATTGAGGACGTTGTAATAGACATTAACATTTAAGAAGAAATGCAGCTCGTGCACGTACTTCGTTGCGGGAAGTGAATGACCGCAAATAAGTAGACAAAACTATCTTGATAAATAAACGAGAGGATATTGTGAAGGCCCTTATTTAAGTACAAGAGAAACACTCTACCCAGCCGGATGTGAAATCTCCAGACGTAACAGTTCCAACAATAACGTTCTCCTGAAGTGGTCACCACGAATGCCTATAACTCGAGATTTTCACATTTATCATTGTTCATGCGGAAAGCCACACTGCAGCCCATCTGTGTGTGGACGCCGTAAGCATGTTTCCCAGCACGTTCAACAACGCGTTATACACTCCGGCCTATGCAAGCTGTCAAGCACGATAGGGGAAATATTAGTGCGGGCAGCCAGCATATTAGTCAAATTTGGCGTCGTGTGTTTTGTACCAACATGTCGACCTTCGAACGTTGTTGTTCGCCAGATACAGATAGCCCGGCTTCAAATTGCCCAAAAGAAAAACGATAGTTTAAGATATTGGACACGAAAATCGCTTTGCGTATTATGGTTGAAGCACAGCGCCCCAAGTTTGGTAGTCTGATCAATAGGCACAGAATACAAGAATCAATACACGCCAAGTAACGTCAAGCTTTACATTGAAGCTTACATTAAAAACTAAAGACGTTTCACTAAACGTGAAAGCTGTCAGAAGCGCAGAGCCGTGATTCACCAGAGGTGCTGTGGGACTGACTATTTCTACCACCCTTCACGCTCTTCCCCTCCCTTCCTTACTCCTCTCTTCATTGATTGAACATAGGTTTCGTCTAATGTCATTTCAATATCCGCCTCTGCAGTTCTCGTGGGATTTCTGCATGTACCAACACGAGCGGAAGTTCTCTTCATATTGTACTTGCTTTCATCACGCATGGGCCGTAGCCTCACTGCGCAGTTTTGAGCGCCTCGTTTCTTGTCTTCTGCGGCAACCTTTTTTGCTTACTATCATAGAACCCAAGCCAACAACCATTCGTAATTAAATGGACACGTGGAGTGCCGGTTAATGACATATATTTGGCCTCAAAGGTACCTGCAGTTTTTGTCGCGCTAGATAATTAGAACATATATTACAAGTGCAGGCGGACCAGGAGTTCATGGTTATGACTTTATAAACCGCGGGTTCAAGTATCCTGTTAACTGTTAAGAAGCGTATATCTTTTCGAAGCCTCGGCGTGGCTCCCTGACTCCGCGTGACGGCGATGGCTAGATACCATGACAGCGGATGAGCTACGATGGCCAGGCGGGCCACGAAAGTGCTCTGCTCTTAAAAAAGCTAAAGTGTAGTCTAAGTGATGAAACGTCGTTTATTTGTACACATCTGGCAATTTACGCAATGTGCTCATAACGCTAACTTTACATTAAAAAGTATGTAAAGTGGTTCTATATACATTGAAGCTGAAACCCGTTAATGTCATTTTTAGTAGTAAATTTCTAGTAAAAACGCTGAAGCCAGGGGCGTTTTTCAATACATTTCCCGAGATTAAAGATACGATCAGTGCCGCGATCTTTACTGATGTTGGCGCAGTCACACCGCAGGTTCAGACGATATTGATAAAGAGGCCGAATTAGAAAATCCAGGCTCGTGCAAGCCATTACATATCTATCGTTCAGGTGCACAACTTCTTTGTTGCAAAGCAACATCGGGGTAGCACTTTGTTTGTCAGATGCTTTGGGCTCGATATACAGCGATATCTTAACGTTCATCACAACCCCTGTATTCCGCGCCTCTTGGAGCGAAAAGTAGACACCCTAAACAAAATAGAGATTTTACGTATTTCAAGCCCAAAACTTCATACAGATGACGAATGGGACGGACACAAACGCTAATTTCCTACTGAATTTTAGGTTGCAAAAGGACCTATACAAATGCAACAGTGCTAACCAAAACACAAAAATAAAACTGAGTATGTGCGCAGTGTACTAAACCAGAGTATGTGCGCAGTGTACAGGCGTGCACGCGTTCTTCGTCCCTTATGTTGTGCGCACATCCAGGAAAGCCAGCTCTGTCGCTGTCAAAGATACGGACATCATGCTAGCCGAATCTCGCCCCCACGATGCATCGCAGCCACCTCCACAATCTCCCGTGTTCGCTGATCAAGGCGGCGAAACACAACCGTACCGCCGGTAAAACGCTTGTCTATAACAGCGATTTCAACTTCAACCAGCTACATCCGAAAACTGCCGAAACATACTCGTTCCAAACATGTCGGAGGCAAAAGCGAAGGGCTAAGACTTCAGAATTCCGCAGTACTTGTATTCATATCCCGCTCCGGCGGGGCAGGATAGGGCTTAGAGTGCGAACGCTGTGTTATAGACAAGCCTTTTACCGGCTGTACATTCGTTAAACTGAGGCGTACACTTGCGATTCTGGCAATTACTAGCTAGGTTCCTGTCTGTGCCTTATTCCGCAAGATCGGAAGGTTCACGAAGGCGTTGATTAAGGCGCTGTCCTGTTTGCCCATTGTAAACCGTATGATTCGACAATAGCAGCTTACACGTGACTCCCCTAGTGCAATCAAAGTACTGATTGTGGAGAATCTGTTCATTGCAGATTAGTACCCTTTCGGGGCATTCGGAGCAGGTTGTCGACTTTCTGAGATTGAATTTTGTAGTGGGGTTTATTAGCTTTCTTTCGACGTTAAATACTTGTACTATTCTATGACGCATGACCTGATGCAAACCTGTGTTGAAGATGCAATTTTTGCGTTTGTCTAGTACCGTTTCAGAATGAATGGCCATTCCTGTTCAGGATTTCTTGGATTTACTTTGGCTCTAGTTAAAAGCACCATGTGTCCTAGTGGTATGCTTAGGTGTACATCCAAAAGTAAAGAGTTTGTATAGGCTCATGCATTGCGGATGCTTTCAGGAACCTGGTCATTGACTGCCTTCACAAGTTAATTGCTGACAGACTAAACTAGACCATTATAGAAGCCTTTCGATATGTTTACAAATTTTTGGTATTAGTTGGCAGTGGCGAAAGGGCCCTTCCGTGGATGTGGCACGAATGTTGGCGATTTTGGAAGATTGTCTTAAGCCCCTGGAGGTAACGCACGAGGTCTCTAAGCAATGCAGTCTCAAATTTCGGACCTGAGGGTTAGGTTCTGAGGAAAACATGTCTGTAGATGTAGGACCGCGCCGCCGGAAGCCGCTACTACTTGCCGTTCAGGTCTGCTTCACACAAAACTGCTGAAACGAGCCATTGCCAGCAGCTGTCTCAACAGTGCTTTCAGTAAAACTTCAGTCGCCTTAGGTCAGCTCGTAACCCGCGAACGTGACTGTAAACTGTAGCTTACGCATTCCGCTAAAAGCAAAGATGGGCAAGGCGACCAAGATAACCATGCGGCCCACCAAATTAGCAAGGTTGTGGTTGTCCCGTGCTTGCACGGCTTGCACACAATCCTAAATGATTGGTGGGAAGGTTGGCGTCTCCGTTGTGATATCTGCACCACAAAACTGTCGCGGCTATGCACCGATACGGGCCCGGTTCTAGAAGAAAACAAAAAGTGCGGGGTTAAGCAGCTTATACACGACTTCAAGGCGGGAGTAGTGTATGAGCTCCCATTGTCGTGTTATAGGGATTACAATGGGCAAACAGGACGGCGCCCTAATCAACACCTCCGCGGACATGCCAAACGAGCCGAAAAAGGCACAGTTCTGGTAATGACCAGAATACCAGTTCTGGTAAATACCAGAACTGCAAGTGTTCGCCTCTGTTTAACGAATGTACGGTTGTGTTTCGTGGCCGTGATCAGCAAACACTGCAGTTTGTGGAGGCGGTTGCTATGCACTGTGGAGGTGAGGATTGTGTTTGAATTACCTTCGTATCTTTGAAAGCGAAAGAGCTGGCCTTCCTGGAAGCACGCATGACTTAAGTGATGAGGAACGTGTGAGCGCCTGTACACTACACACATACTCTGGTTTAGTACATTGCCACATACCCATTTTTTGTGTTTTTGTTGGCACTGTTGCATTGATATATGTCGTTTGGTAAATACCTTCAGTTGGAACCTAGCGCTTGTCTCTCTCCCGTTCGTCCCATTTGTGCATTTCGCGCTTGAAATCCGTACAATGGATTACCAACTAGCTCGAACCCACACGTTGTTAGAAAATAAGACGGCGACTGTGATGTGGAGAAACGAAGATTGTCTTGAATTACTGTTGGGTAAGTGTAAATGCACCTACTTCAGAGTGTTGTGGGCTTTCCGTGGTTTTCTGTTCAATTTGAGTCGACTGTAATTCAGTTGAAAAGGTAAAAAATCTTGTGTTGGCTGGCAATCGAACCTGCATCATAGGTAAAGTGAGACGGGCATGGAACTTTTTATCCAATGGCAGCACACCAGTGATGGCCCGTACTCACTTGCAACGCCTGCTTTTTGTGCAAGATACTCTGCGTGGCCAGTCTTCAATCCTCCCCCCGGTGGTCCCGCAGTACGCTGCACATCGGAGCCCGGGCCCCCAGGCTAAGCACCCGCTGCACGCTTTGGACCCATCAGCCAGGATTCACCGTCTGCCTTGTGCCATGGATACCCTGCCGCCCGCACCGCACGAATGCCCTTCAATGTTCCCGCCGGTGCCTCCGTCACTGCTGCTGCCCTTCCCCTCATGGTCACGAGGCACGGAAACAGAACTGACGTCACACCGCTACGATATAAGCTTCACCAAAGGCCGCGCGCTCTTCAGTGGGCTCGGCAGCACACCAGTGATGGCCCGTACTCACTTGCAACGCCTGCTTTTGTGCCGGTAAAAAATTCCTGTTCCCTATTTTCCAAGCGTACCAAATACGCTGCTTTGCTAGTGCTGCCGAGCCCCAACTGTTGCTTAGAGATTGTTTGTAGTTGTAGTCGTGCCCTGCGAGTGCTGTTGCTATTATGCGGTGACATCGAGACTACCCTGGCCCTGCACACTCTCCGTCCGCTAATGCTGAAACCCCTAGCGACATTATGTCTGTCCTCAGCGATATCCAATCCGGACAGGCAGCCATCCTTAATGAAATGAAATCCATACGCTCTACGCTGCTGCAACACGAGGAAAAATTTGAAGAAATTACTAAAAGACTCTCTAAAATTGAAGACAACTGCTCTCTAATAGCCACGGTAAAAGAAAAGGTCGACGGCTTGCAGACACTAACTGAGCAAAACTGCGGTGATATCGCTAGCCTTGTCGCCAGGATGGACGACTCTGAGGACAGACAGCGACGATCCAACCTTGTCTTTTACGGTTTTGAAGATGACCAGTGACGAGACTTGGGCACAGTCTGAGAAGCGCGTCATCGATTTATGTCTTGCCAATCTTGAAGTCTCAGTCCAATCTAGAGACATTGAACGCGCTCACCGCATAGGGCGTTTTCAAACAAGTAAAAATAGGCCCATCATTGTCCGGTTCTGCCATTTCAAGGACCGAGAACTAGTGCTGTCTAACGCCAAAAAACTAAAAGACACCAATTACAGCATTAGTGAAGATCTTTCCCCCAACACGCGCAAGGCCCGTAAGCACCTCATTGAATTTGGTAAAGCATCTCGCAAGACGTATAAACTTCGGTACAACAAGCTAACCATTGACGACACTACTTACGTTTTCGATCGTTGTTCTGAAAAAGTAATCCCCCTCCGCCCATAGCTACCACCTCCCACCCCAGCGAATCCTAAATTAAACCCTGAACTTTTGTCAATTGTACACACTAATATTAGAAGCCTCTTGCCGAAACGCGACTCGCTTTTTAATCTTATCAGCACCACAGAATGCAACTTTGTTCTTTTAACTGAAACGTGGCTAAACCCTTCAATAAGCGATTCCGAATTGACACCATGCTTTCCTGGCTTTACAATTTTTCGGCGAGATCGTGATGGTAAGCGGGGTGGTGGCATTCTTATAGCTGCTCACAGTCGATTCAATTGCTCCCCAGTGGTCATCCCTTCCAGCCTCGAATTATTGTTTGTCTGCTGCCGAAATTCATATCCTCCGGTTATCATTGGAGTCTGTTACCGCCCCCCAGACTCAGATGCTACATTTATCGCTAATTTCCACAGCGCTCTTAACTTCCTGAATGCCTCTCATCCTAACACACCGGTTATTTTAATGGGTGACTTTAACTTTCCAGGAATAAACTGGTCTAACCTCGCGCTCACGGTATCTAAACACACTATGGAAAGCGACTTTGTTAACACGTGCTTAACATTTGGTTTATCTCAACTTGTTTCCTTCCCAACGCGAGTTACTGGGCACTCTTCAAATATTCTTGACCTCATTCTCACGTCACACCCCGGCAATCTTGTATCGTTAGTTCCTCTCCCCGAGATAAGTGATCACGCTGTACTTCACGCTTCGTTTTCTAATCAACTACCAGGCCCAAAACATTCCAAGAAAACCCTCACGCTCTACGATAAGGGTAACTATGCCGCCTTTAACAATGAACTATCCATATTTTGCGACTGGTATTTAAACGACTTCTTCCAACGCCCCCTTGAAACTAACTGGTCTTTGTTCAAGTGCAAAATCCATGATTTGATCAATAGGTTTATACCCACAATTATAATTACAGAACGGGCGTCTTCACCTTGGTTTAACACATCTCTTAAGCGTCTTAACAATAAAAAAAGCGATTATATCGCTCGGCTAAACTGTCTAACACCGCGAGTGCTTGGAACAGGTACCGCGGAGCAGCAAAGGAATTTGAATCGCTTGCTGCGAAGGCTAAGCGTTCTTTTTCTCTTCTACATTACCTAATATGCTACGCAATAATCCTAAACAATTTTGGAGAGCCATTAACCCCAACCCCACAAAAACATTATCATTACTTGATGAACTCGGTGATCCTATTCCAGATCATATTACCCCTCAAGTATTAAATTCTGCCTTCTCTTCCGTATTTACCCCTGAATCTTGCAGCCCGCTTCCAGACTCCCCATTCCTTGATTATCCTGTCATGCCAGGCATTACATTCGATTCATACGGAATTGCAAAACTAATTGACGAATTGAAACTAACGTCATCCGCGGGAATGGACGGAATTAATTCCAAAATACTGAAAAACACTACGCCTGTAACAAGCATTATTCTTTCATACATATTTCAGCAGTCCATTTCATGCGGAGTGGTGCCGGAGGACTGGAAGCTTGGTAAGATCGTTCCTGTCCCGAAAAAAGGTCTTTCATCTTCACCGAGTAATTATCGCCCCATTTCGATCACAAGTGTATGCTCTAAGTTAATGGAACACATAATTTATTCCCACATAGTACATTTTTTACGTTCAGTACATTTCTTTCACCCTAACCAACACGGTTTTCAAAAAGGACTTTCATGTGACACTCAACTCGCCCTGTTCGTTAACGACCTGAGTTCTAGCCTGGATATTAACATACCTGTAGACGCCATTTTCATTGATTTCGAAAAAGCCTTTGATAAAGTTCCCCATAATAGATTATTTTTGAAGCTTTCACGTCTTAACCTTAATTGTCTTGTTTTTAATTGGATATGTGACTTCTTGACTAACCGTAAGCAGTTCGTTTGTGTTAACAACCATCGCTCCTCCTTATCCGCTGTAACCTCCGGCGTACCTCAAGGCACGGTCCTTGGTCCTCTACTATTCCTAATCTATATTAACGACCTCCCCAATAACTTAGCTTCTAACATTCGTCTATTCGCAGACGACTGTGTCATTTATCGTCCTATTCACAATGCACGCGACACTGTCATCCTACAGTCTGACCTTTCTTTGATTCAATCATGGTGCGAAGAATGGCTGATGTCCCTTAACATAAAGAAAACTTGTGTCATTTCTTTCCATCGCCGTCAATCTTATTCCTCCAATAAATACTTCCTGTTTGATTCTGAAATTACAGCAGCTAATTCATGTAAATACCTCGGTATCACTCTAACTTCAGATCTGACCTGGTCATCCCACATAATGAACATCACTAATGACGCTAACCGTGTTCTTGGCTATCTCCGTAGAAACTTACGTCTTGCCCCACCTTCTGTTAAACTTTTAACCTATCTAACACTAGTTCGCCCGAAGCTAGAATACGCATGTGCCATCTGGGATCCCCATCATATCTCTCTTATTCAAACACTTGAATCCATTCAAAATCGCGCAGCCAGATTCATTTATTCAGACTACTCCTATCACAGTAGCGTCACCGAACTAAAATCTCAAGCTAACATGGTTAACTTAGCTTCACGCCGCAAAATTTCAAGACTGTGTTTGTTTCATAAATTTTATCATGCATTGCACCTAAACCATGTTATCATTCCAGCTCATCGTCTTTCATGCCGTATTAGCCATTCGAAAGCGGTTTATCCACCCCGTGCGCATACCACTGCTCATCACTCTTCATTTTTTGGGCAAACATCAACAGAATGGAACGATCTTCCTGCTGACATCGTGCACCACTCCAGCATCGCCCATTTCAAAGAAGCCATCGAACAAATCATCTGTTTGTGAGCTGTCTACCCCCTCATGTAACACCCGTTGACTGGGGCCCTTGAGGTATTATAAATAAAAAAAAAACACGGTGATTTAAGCTTACGAAAATTAACCTCGTGATGGGTTGCTACCGCCAGCTTGTCTACGTGTATCGATTCATGTACGAAGGTGCATAGAAGAATTTGAGCATGGTCATTAACAACTTTGTAAAATTCGATTCGGCCAGCGTCAAAAGTGAAGAAAGAAAGCCTCAGCGTTTGTGTGAGCGGCTTAACCTTGATGGCGTTCAAAGAATGTTTCAGCTGCAAAACATACAGCCTGTCTACCTTCTTTTCGGTTAATACCTGCAAAAAGCGATTCCCTTTAGAGTGATTGTGACTGAAAAAGGTTCATGGGCAAGGATCATTCTAGGTTTTTTGCAGAAACATCTCAGTAGTCCTAAAGTGAACGACTCGTATTTCGTCCGATAACTCGGAGATATTTTGACATTTTTTAAGAGCGTGAAAGTGTGTTGAACCACTTATCTGCTTTTTCTATCGATGTAGAGGATCTCTTTATTCAATTCCTCAAGGGAAGTCCTGGTTGCGGTCAGGGATGCAATTGAAGTGTCTGGGCCAGTAGCCTTCAAAACCAGGCGGTGGTAAGTGTAGGTAACTTTTTTAGAATTGCTGTCATTGTATCTGTCTGCCACATTTTGTCACTCGTAACAACCAATCTTTTAACCAGAAACAAGGCGTCTTCATCGGGTCGTGTATTGCACCGGTTTTAAGTAATTTGTTTTTAGCAAAGAGTGACAGCAGCATTGAGACGCATATTGGCAGGGCTAAGATAGCAATATATTTAGATGTGTTGGATTATTACATGGTTGTTACTGGGTCGGTGAAGCCAGAAGATGTAGACCTGTTACTCACGATGGGTAAGAAACATTTCTCGATTGTTCGGATGGCTTGAAATTCCTTCTTTAAGTACCAAATGATGGGTCCTTGCAGTTCCTCGATGTGTGTTTCAATTGCAGTGGAGCCCACGTGTGTTGGGCATATAGACCCCGGTCGAAAAGGCGATTTGGATTATCGTTCACCGCATTACAAGATAGTGAAAAGGGGTATTGGCGTTAGCTGTCTCCGCGGTGCCCTCGAGTAGTCTTGACAGCACCAAGTCGCCGATATTGTTCAGCACCAATTTGCACGTTTGAAAGGAGGCCGGCTTCCTCGGTAAGTAATAGCATCAGTGGTTGAAAGCCTATTGCGTGACCTCAAGTCAGGGGACACGACGTCATAGGCGAGCTGAACCTCGCAAAGAAATGAGGCGTGTGGTCGTCCCCTACGAGAACAATTTCTGCCACAGCCTTAAAAGGTGGTGGGGGAAAGTGCTGCCGACGTTGGTTCTCCGCACCCAGAAAAAATAGCACGACAGTGCTCTGCTGTGAATGGCGAGAAAAAGGGCAACCGCTGTGCTAAGAGGCATGCCACGCAGTTTGTTTGTTGCAAACAAGGTGCTGTATACGATGTGCCTTTATCTTGTGGAAAATGCTTTATTGAGCACGCTGGTAGGTGCATAAATGACAGGCTCCGAGGAGCACAGTACAGCTCTTCAAGCGCTCGCTACAGGGGGCCATATAGCTGACTATTGCGGCCGCTGCCGGTGCGTTCTACACTGTGTTCCACTTTACGAGAAGACACTAATATTCCGCTGTTTTAAGGACCAAGCCAGCCGTGAATTGTTTGAAGCGTGGCGAATCATGAAAGGCGGTGATAAGTGTGTAAGCATGGCATCTATTAGTTTGTCAAAAATGAAATAGATTATCTGCATGCGAACTTGCCACGTGCGTAACAAAATGCACCGCTTGACCTTGTCATTTTTCTTTGTGCTTTGAGCATGTTGACCATGCTCCCTTCGTGTATATCTTTTGATGTGTGGAGTAAAATTTCAGTTGATTGTGTAGCGCTAGTCCTGTGTGGTCTCTACTTTTGTCCCGTCTTTACCGCCCTACTGAACCATGTTTCACAGTTGGAACCAACTAGGCCCCATTTACGCGTTTACTTGACTATACAAGTCGCAAGCCAGGGATAAGCAAAAGGACGTTTCACGTGTAAATTGTATGTAGGAGAACCAGTAGGTACCCAGTAAGCTAATTAGGAAAAAAAAACGATGAGGACGTTAGCGAGAGGACAGGTGTGCACAGTGAAGCACAGTGTGCACCGTAAGTACACTCGCCCTTACTCTGCATAAAATGATTGTGAAGTACGGGTCACTCCTTCGAAAAGTTTATTTGTTGTGGTGTATACAGCTATAGAATCGCGCCCAGACCAAATTATCTGCATTCAAACGTTTGCGCCTCACAAGATGTCGGAATAACGCCTTGCCTATTTCAAAGGGAAAAAGGTTCGCTGCAATGCGGAAGAACGACTGTTGAGGTGTATTGATTTTTTTTCTTATGTGCGTCGATAAGAGAAAAAAACATTAGTGGCCATCATACCACTTCCCCGTCATCGTACTAATACACAGCAGAGAGGCTGCACGTAGAAGTACCGCATTTAAAGACTGTTATCGTAAATGCGTAAACGTTGGCCAAAAGGTTGAGCAATTTAAAAAAGAAGAAAAGACTTCCCCATACAATTCTGGACGATATGTCAACTAATGCAGTTTGGAGCCTCTGATTCATTCGTGCACGGGGTTTCTGGTGCCGCCTATCAGGGCAGACCGGACTTCAGTGAAGCTGCAGAAATGTAACGTGATGGGGACTAACGCACTAGGACGAGCTCCTTTTTATGATGAAGGAGCGGCCTTCCTGTGTGGGCGAACAGCGTACGGGTGAGGACGGATGCGGTCTTTAACGCTGCGTGGTGACCTGTGAAACATTTCAAGTGTGTCTTTTGTGTATATGTTGTGCTTAAAATAAAATTTCACTTGGAATTAATGCCTGTCAAGTGAGAAGAAATGGACAACCGGCGGTCCGTCAGGGTAACAGACTGAATACTGATCGACTCATCTATCATAAGGGTAGATTCGGGCAAAGGTTAGACTTAAGCAGCGCAGGGCAGGAGCCGTTGGGAGCGAGTGGGAGAGGCCTTCGTATTGCAGTTGAGTGTAATGAGCTTTTGTTGTTTGATTGATTGATTGTGGGGTTTAACGCGCCGACGCAACGCAGGCGATGAGGCGCGCCGTAGTGGAGGGGTCCGGATTAATTTTGACCACCTGGGGATCTTTATCGTGCGCCGAAATCTCATACACACGGGCTTTAGTTGTTAATGATGATGATGATGTTGGGTATGCCATTGGTAGAATGGTTAATGCTCTCCGCGGTAGAGAACACCAACCCAGTCGTTCTGATAAGCTTGTTGTTACACCATTTCACGGCGTGCTGACTGCACTTGCTGAGACTCCTTCTTTGACATTTTTTCCGCCCTGCAGTTCCCTTGTCGCTGAGCGCTATAGGCCTCCTGCGCTGGAGTTTTGGCGACATGCAGCGCCCCTAGCGGCCAATGCCTCTGGGTAGTACAAAAGCAGACGACCCTCGCCGCCTTCCATGTGTTTTCAATTACAAGCGTGAGTGAAACTTTGTTGTGGCGCTTTGTGGCGTCTTCAAATGACTGCATACTGTATGAAATAGCCCTTCAAGTGGTTCCAGAGGCTAAACAAAATAATATCCGCTAAAAGAAGCCGATTTGTCGGCTTTCTTTCGAGCGAGCTTTCGCGGTGGTCGCGGCGTGGGGCAGTATCGCCAGGTCGGGTGGTTTAACTATTCGACGACAGTTACAGTGTTTTCTTCTTGCGTGCGGTCGACAAAGGAAAGTTCACGATTAGCATAAACACGGAACGCTGCTCATCCTATATCCTGAGGTAACTGCAAAAGGTTGCTTCAGCGAGAGCATGCAAGCAAACGCAAGAACTGCGGCAGCCGACTCAGGCTGACACTGCTTGCCTGGCACCGCCTTTGAAACGAGTGAAAATTTTGTTTCGTATTTTCGCAAACTAAATGATTCTTCCGTAATGTTTTACGCCGCACGATTTACGAACGGCAGGGGACATGTATACTAGCGAGTAGGTGGGGCAATTGCGTCAAATAAACAAATTAATCGCTATGAAAGGACGCAAAACATGCACCAAATCACACGCCCGCTGCCTGCAGAGACGTGTACTTCTGTAACATCACATAACACAGCATAACATAACACAGCCGCATACACGGCGCGGGGCCCCGAATATTTATATACGATCATCACTGACTGTGTTGGTTTTCTAGTGCAGGGGTCCTCGAATCTGAACGCCAGTTTTGACTTCAAATGGAGTTAGACAGCGAGACAAGAACAACGAATTGGCGTCCTTCAGTTGAATTGCCCCCCCCCCCTCTTCACACTTCGCCAGATTATTGTCAAATATTCTAAAAAATTCCCAGAATTTTTCCTCTTTGCATCCAAAGCCCCTCTCCTTCTCCCACCCGATTTGCCGTCCAGCCCTCCGCCGTGTCAGCTGCATGAAACTCTGCCGTTGCTGACCGTCATTCTAGGCTATTAAGTGCGAACTGGGAATGTATGCTGCAAGAGCGTAATTAGGTAAAGCGAGAGCAAACAAGGAAAGCGAGTGGGGTCTTAGTTCGACCGACGACTTTGTTTTACGGCCACTAATTTCAGAAGCACAAAACAATTTTAACACTTCTGACGGTCGCGGCATTTTGTCACTGAGACACGCAACAGAACGGCAAGCTAACGCTGCACCATGTATTCGTAACGGCGACGCAAACGAGAACTGTTTAATGAAAGAGCACGCATAGAGTGCAGGTACGGAAAAGAGCGGCGCACCGGAGCAGGCGAGCCTGCGGTCCGCCGGGCTCGCTGGCTTTTTAAAGCGCGATCATCGCCGATTGCGTCACTCTTCTTGGCTGTTTTCGAGAAGTCTTTGTCACCTATAGTATTAGTTTAAACTAGAAATTTCCCTTAAAGTTTCACTTCGTACGACCATCGATCGGTGAATCTGCGAATAGCAGACGCCGTCATGGTCCCGGCACTTTCGTCGGCGCTGTGAACGTGTCTAGCGCTGCAAACCTTTTTCCCGTAATGCCAAGTTGATCGCTATAATAGATCGGACGCGTCGGAGATGAGCTGGTGACCGCGTCGCTAAATAATCGGGAGCGTCGAGCTCATTTTGCTTCTGTCAACACGGGATCCTATGGGACCCGCGCAGCTTTGTACTACCCGGAAGTACTGCCCGGAAGCCGCTTGCGCAGCGCCCCCTGGGCAGCGCAGGAGGCCTATCCAGAAAACGCTTCCAAGCTCGGGCCTGTTCTTGGCGGCTGAAATCCGGCCGACGCTCCCTGGCTCATGGAAGTTCACCGATGAATCAGCAGTTTTCGAAGCCTCAAAACGCAAGCTATTGAAACATGGATATTTATTGCTTTGACTTAAAAGTGATAACAATCTTCTAGCATTAACCGTCGTTCCAAATAAAGTGGAGCTAACAAGATATAAGTGTCATTACATAAACCATACTGTCTATGTATTGAAGTAAAAACACACAGTGGGTGCAGCCACAGAGCTATCATTTTGACTGCTTTGAATAAACTCTTCTTTGCCTCCCAGTACTTGAAACATTATATTTATGTAATGTAACACGAATGTCTTCCTTAACATCAGTCAAAAACAATTTTATATTCGGTTTTACAGAAATTATCCCTACAAAAATGTTAAGCAATATTTTTTTTGTGTATGTCGAGTGGCAAAAAAAGGTTTAGTTTTGCATAAAAAGAAAACGCGCAGCTTAGTTAGCTTATTACTGGCCTAAGTATTTAAAGTATATTTAAAGTTGTTTTTATGTATATTTTTCTATTTCTACGTTTTAAATTTGCTTCCACCGTTCTTTTCTGAACAAGACATTTGTAAATTCAATGAAGCAGGGTGGGCAATCTTCAATGTCATTCTGCCTTGGTTACTCAAACTTAGAAATTTTGTTATGGCTGGTGTGTGACTAGGTACAGCTAGCCGGTCAAAGTTAAGTGAAATCTGCGCAAGAATCCTATCTTCTCATAGCCAAATCTAAACGTTTACGTCCGGTTTATATGTTTATACATGTCAATAATATTCAACAAGAACAAGACATTACGCAAATATAAGGCACACAAGTAATAAACAAGAGATATTTACGGTTCCTCTAAAAAATTCATAGATGCCTCATTTTTGCGGAAAGAAATACAACATCCGCCACAGCAAAAAAAAAATTCACCCTGGCGCCTGCTGCACCCACGCCACTAAAGCTCCATTTGGATTTTACAAAACCAAGCGGCAACGGTAACGAAAGGTTTTGCTGGATAGGTTCCACGTTATGCTTGGAACGCACGTGGACAAGGGAACTTCGGTTCTATAAACGTTGAAGCAGGCCGCCTCGATTCACGCGCGTCTCCGCCGTATGGTAGCGCCAGCATGAACTCATCCGGCCAGGGGCAGTGGATCGCGGGAAATTTAAATTGACATAAGTTAACCTTTAGCGTGTTTACCTTGGGAGAAGGACGACGAAAGAGGAACAACATGACAGGTGAGCGGGAAAGTGAAGGGAGGCGCTTACAATACAACTGTCGACAAAGACTATCGTCTTTTGTCGACTTTGGCAACGAAGGAGCACGTACGTGACCAATGTTTTTTTTCTATTTAGAAGGGCATGCTATTGCTACTAATAGGTGCGCCTTTATCAACGCCGTTCGCAATAATACACTTTGAATAATTCCAACACTTTTGCGTATGAGGCTGGGTCGTATATCTCGGCGCATTACCCGTCTGTTGAAAGCGCAATTAGGCTCCTTTTTCTGGGCTGACAAGACAGAGTCAGTAGACCACACTGTGTGGCGCCTACGGAGCAGCTGGGGGACGTTTAGCGTGTTCTGAATGAACAAGACGTCAAGGGTTTTTGCTTTGCTTGGTGTATGAAAACTGGTAGAGGACGATAAATACACCAGACAAGCTCTGGTTCACTACTTCTCGGGTAAAATTGGCTTGTTGTTTCATGAAAAGCCATTAATTAAAAGAAGGCTTTACTAATCTCGCCTATTTGTTTGCGCGTTATCGAATTTTTGACCTTTATTTGACCGCAGCTGCGGCGTACTCTCGGCAATGCATAACTTGACTCGCCGGGCGAACGTCAGCCGTATGTAGCGTTCGCTAGCCGCCCGCCGCCACCGTCAGTGCAGCTTTCTACATGCACTCTCCACAGCCGGTTGGCCGGTTGGTCAGGTGACTCGCCATCTTCATACAGTCTTGGCCATGGATGAGAGCGATATCGGACCATCTTCTCTTTTCTGAGCATTGTACCTTAGCTGGAGGCTCCCAGCCGTCAGTGGAAAGCGGCGTCTGACCACCCATCGGATATCACCGGGCCTGCAGCTTCCCTAGAGAAATGTCGATTGTGTGAAGGCAGAGGAGTAAAGGGCGGCGAGAAATGAGGTTGACTGAGGAATGAAGCAGACTGATGATTAAGGGACTCAATAAAGAATAACGTACGTTGGAGACTAATAAAAGCGAGCCGCTCGTCTCGATAACGATGATGCGTTACCACAACCGTACGCAAAGGCAGGCTTTGAAGATATAGTATAATATTTGCTGATTAACCAAAATCTAAACCAGTCACAGCAAAGTGTACTGTTGGGCGATTTGGCAGTTCATTGCAAAAAAATACTACAGCGCGAAATAAAACACCGAAACAGAAAGACGACGGGACGAGCGCTGACTTCCAACGAAATTTAATACAATGAACCTTGCACCTTTTATATACATGCTTCATGTTCAAATATCTACGAAACATATAATCACCAGTATTACACCACCATATCAGCACGCGTTCAATGCACTTGGCACACGCTATACAAACAACAAATCACGTCATGCCCAAAGTCAAGCACGTGTTCGAAAGGAAATCTATCTCTTTTTTTTACAACGCAATAGACGACTGGCTTACACATTTACTAATGAACTCATACTTCTAGCGAACGTTAACACAGGACGAAGAAAGAAACGACAAAACACACGCTAGACTTCAACTTGGTTTATGCAAAATGGAACAGAAAAACACGCATACATGTACATGATTCGAAAAAACAAGAAACAAACAAGCACATGATTCCGCAGAAATGAAACGGCGGAATGTTTTCACCCGCTCTTATCACTTTTCTATTGATGCGTGACAATGAGTTGGGCTTCGCTATGTCCGACAAGGAGGGTGGCTTTGTCGTCATGGAAAAAAGCGTGTTCTTGGCAAAGGCGAATGATGCGCTAAAGAAAAACTTTGTGCTTACGCACGCCAATCCTGCTAATCCTGTGTGATGAGGTGAATCTGCCCAAGCTAAGAAAAGACCCAGTGGGCGCTAAGCGGAATGCGTTGGAAATGTTCTACACTGCAAAAACCCTCAAGGAAGAGGTGCCTTTTCGAGCTATTGTCACGGAGAAAGGCTCTTGGCAGGGTGTGTTGTCGATGATTTTACAAAAGAAGTTGAATGGCTTGCATCTGGGCGATACCTTTTTGGTACGTAATTCAGATGAGGTGGCTGGTTACTTTTGGGAGCTTCAAGCTGCGGTAGGTGGTATTTTTGCTTTTTTCATTGATGCAGTAGATCTGTTCTACTCCATTCCAAAAAAATTACGCCCACCTCCCCTCGCGGGAACACTGGTGTGATGTGACGCTGAAGGGGGTTCTATTAGCGTCGCATCAAGCAATCGTCGGGTACGGCAAGAGAGCAAGCGCAAGCGCAAGCGCGGACGACCGTCCACTGAGAGACCGGCCGGAGCGCGGCACTCCGCTTCTACGCGCAGCACGCCCGAAGGAGAGGAGACCGCGGAGAGAGAGTACTGCACATGCGCACAGTGCGCAGCCGCGCGGAGCGCGAACGCAGATGTTGGGAGAGAGTGTTCGCGATCGGAGAGAGGAGAGGAGGCGAGCGGAGGAGAGACGCGGGTGTGCGGACGCGGACGACGTACGCATTCAGGACAAGGCCGCCGGCAAGAGATGGTCCTATCAGCATCTCATCTATAAACGGCATTATTTGCACGGTGCAGAAGCGCATTGATGAAAAGGGGGCTGCTTCCTTCCAGAATTCTGCTGAAATGTCTTCTGATAACTTCACGTCCCTCTTAGACTACTATCTGTCATCTACTGTGGTAAGCCCATGATAACGTAGTTATGCATAAAAGGAGCGTGTGTATTGGCTCATGTATTGCCCCGGTCTTGAGTGACCTATTCTTGGCAAAATGGACCGACAGATATCTTGTCGCCTTGAGGATACCTCTGTTATATAGGTATGCATATATGTGGACGATTCTCTTGTTTTCATGGATCATGTTGAGGAAGATGACCGAGGGAGGATGGTTGCGGATGTGCTCCGAATTTTCGTTAATTGTGCAGAGGGTCTGAAGTTCACACACGAGATGCCGGAATCGGGTGGTCTGCAGTTTTTGGACGTGCGCCTTCTCCTTGGTGATGGTCAGACGTGTTGGCAGTATGCTCCTCGTAGCCAAAAGGGCATCCTCCCTTACCGGTCGCCCACTGGAAGCTCGTGAAGCGAAGAATAGCAAAGAATGCTATGAAGGAGGCGCGCACCAGGTCCTGCCCGCGCAAAATGCAGGCAAGCTTGCTGCACCAAGATGAAAGAATGGATGGCTATCCATCAGAAATGGTGGTTTCTCTGGCAGAGAGCCTTTTGAAGGAGGTGAAAAGCGACAAAGCACCAGGTGTGGATGGCCTCAGAGAGAGAAGCCCTGTCGTGGCTGTGCCATACGTGCACCAGGTGTCCCACCGCTGGAAGAAGGTCGGTGGCAAATGTGGTGTGCAGATGGATTTCTCGGCTCCAGAGAAACATTCCAAGATAGTGCGAAACGTGAATGAGTCGTGCAATGAGCCCTGCTACGTCACAAAAAATGCGACAAAGTTAGGGGAGTGCGCGACGGGTGTGGTTTACCGGATTCCTTTGGATTGCAAATGGTGCTACGTCGGTCAAACCGCAGGTGCCTCAACGATAGGCTGAGGGAGCATCGCGCAGCTGTGAGTGAGCAGATGGGAGCTGGCCACCTTGCTCACCGTTGCCGTAGGTGCGGGTGCACGCCCAAATTCATGCAGATGAGCGTGTTGTTTAGAAGTCGTTCTCAAACTGATAGAGAAGCTTTTGAGGCTTTTGTGAGTAACAATAGGGCGAGAACGGCGTCAGTGCCCCATCTTTGGCACTGTAAACACGTGAAATCCATTTTTTGGTAAGAGAGGGGGTGTCCCATGATCATGCGCAATCGGCTACTGTGCGCACACGTGTCGGTGAAGATCATGTCCTGTAATGACCAGGTGTTGTTTGTGCATCAATGTAAAAGTGATAAGAGTGAGTGAAAACATTGCGCCGTTTTATTTCTGCGGAATCATGTGCTTGTTTGTTTTATGTTTTTTTCGAATCATGTACATATATGCGTGTTTTCCTGTTCCCTTTTGCATAAACCAAGTTGAAGTCTAGCGTGTGTTTCATCTTTACTTGCTTCGTCCTGTGCTAGCATTCGCTTGAAGTATGAATTCATTAGTCAGCAGCAACCAACTCCCCCAACTCTACACTTAAATTGTCAACACTTACTACCATGCCTTAAAATTTCGTGCGCTGCAATATTTTCTCGAATCATTTCATTACCGCTTCTTCCTATCACATAGCACATTTATAACTGAGGTTTGCATCGACAAGATTTGCAATGCATGGAAAGAACCCATCGTTTCCTTTGTTTGACAGTGTTGTCGTGCTCCTTCAATCGGTCATTACGGCATCTGCCAGTTTGACTGACATACACGGACCCATATTTCTTCAGGGGAATGCGATAGATCACACGATTTTTTTTTGCAGTCAAAGCAACACTTAATTAGAATAAGCCAAGCTTTTTTGCATGTCAAGAGTTAGCTGAGCTAATCCCCAGCTATTTTTTTCCCCACAACTGTGCAGCACTCACTTTTTATATCTGCGTTGCTAAAACATTTAGAGGCGTTCAGTCGAGCTACCCTGATTTAGATAATAGAGAAACATCTCAAACTGAGATATGCATGAATTGATCATTGCAAAGTTGGATGACCTCAAAAAGAAACGTATCGCGGAGACCACTGGCAACAGGTAACCTAGGCTGTGCTTTCTGCAGACGTTGACGATTTTGGCGGCTGCGTGGCTGCAAAATACTGGCGATGTGAGACCGCCTTTGAACATTTGGTATGGTTCGCTCCGCCCGGCGACCGTAATGCGGACGTACTGATTCTTTAAAACATGGTTTTGTCAGTCTCGTGTGGCTGCCAATTTCTGGGTTTTACTCCGAAGATTCTTTGAGCTGATGATAGGGACCCACAATAAATCTTGAGATCTGTTCATCAGCTGTCTGCTGAGGGTGGGTGCCTTTGGTCGTTTGCGCCAGTGACATGCAGCTTCCTTGAAGGGGCTGCTGCAGCCCGCGCTGTAGTCCCTGTTCTGGGATGTATGTAAAATGGCGATACGGCACTTGCATGATGAACTGGCTGCAGTGGGAAGATATCGTCGTGCGTTGGCCGACTCGTTTTATCAAGGTCGACAATAACACCGTACCTTTGTTGATAGTCCCTTATTTTTGGTGTTGTAGGAAGCAGACTTGGTTCGGCAGAGCAGACATGTCTTTCTACATGTATTGAAGCCTAGCCACGACCAGAACTGGGAGTGGCAGTGACGAGCGACCGTCTAGGTCCGGAGTTCTGTTCCATCCATAAAGTGGCACATCTCACGCGGTAGTCCAAGCACCGCCGATGATGATGGTTACACTGAATCCAGGTGGAGATGCGCTACTGCAGATGCCCGCTCCGGGTGCGCGAAAAAATATGTACAGGTATGCACAGAAGAGTCAATTAGGCAAGTTTTTCTGCTGTCGTGGTCAGACAGTAACAAGTCGTGGTCAGTCCGGTGAGGACATCCGAGGTGCAGATTGCTTTCAGGTGGCCTAGTCTGGGAGTGGCAAAGAGGGCGCTTGCAGCAACGGATGTGTTGCGCTGCGAAAGATTACAGGCCCACCCAAATGAGATGTTTTGAAGAGCGCGAGTGCATTGCCTGATCGACAACGCGATCCCAGAAACCTAAATTGGGGTGAGCGTTTGGCGGCTCGGGCATGCAGGGAGCACTCAGGTAGCAAGGGGCACAATAATCTGCACGAATTGAAAGGCAATGTCCGGTCAGTTTTGGCTAGGGACAGTAAGCTGTGAAGTAACATAATTACTTGTATCCTATCATTCCCTCTAAGCATAAGTTTCTCTATTTAAGTTCGTTATAGTGCGGTTTGACTGTATTGAGTGACCGCTTTATGTGAAGAACTGTTTTACTGTGTGCGGCAAGTTTTGGGAAGAATGATACAGCGTGGTGACGGGAGGAACGGCTGACTATAAAAAAATATTCCTTCCTGCTGCGTTGCGGAATCGTCTGTGCATTAATTTAAATGATTTCGCTGAGATTTAATAGTAAAGAATCGTAAAAAGTGACAGCAACAATAGATCTAAAAACGAAAACCATGTCGGCTTAATTCACGCTTATAGAAATTACTGGCATTGTAGTTGTTTGGTTTTACAAATGAATAAAAAACGCAAAAGAAGAGCTCCGACTGACAACAAGCATGGATTAACGTAAAACTCAAGGCGAGGCGTCAACTGTGCACACAGACGACTCGCGTGTGTGTCTGTGTCATTTACGTGTGATAAGATATACAAATATCCAAAACATCACTCAATCGACGTGTCAAGAAATACTAGTCCAGTGAAAGGAACAATGTCATTGCATTCTAGACGAACCTCGTTTTTTGGAGGATATCAGCAGGAGAGGCAGAAAAGTTGTTGAGGGAATACTTGGTGAATTTCAGCAAAATGTAAGTTAGTGCAACGCATACAATATGATGCAATCGCAATGTCGTCCTATAGCAGTATGCATTCCCGGTTTAATATTCCCCTTTTTTCTAGAGACCGCCCAGAGTACAAACGTTTTGGATGGCATATAACACTTTACTAGGCTTCAGAGTCCCCCCAGTAAGTTCAGTATATGCGGCCATATTTGCTGTCGTCAGCGTCGAAAAATTTTATATTTCTGAAATTCTTGATCTAATAATTGATGGATTTGTTGATTGATTCAACGTTTTGTCTAACTGAAATCACTGCCTGCCATTTCATATTTTAAAAAAGCATTGTTCAAGCGGTTTCTGAAGCCTTCTTGCATTGCAGTGAGGCATTGGTGGACCACTTGCCTTAGTACAAAGAAGCACGGGACCGCTTCATTTAGCGCCTTTATCGGTAGCTGTATCTACGTCAAGGTGAGGAAATATTTTTTTGTAGTGCACTTGATCTGGCGATGTGTGGCAGTCTGTACGAAAACGATCTCATTAGTAAAAATGCCGGAGGGCCAGAGAGAGCGAGAAAGAAAGTGTGTTCCCCCAGACGCTGAGACTTCTGTGGTCTCTCGGGAGCGTTCGTCAGTCAGGAAATGTTGGTTACTGAGTTTTCTTCGGCCGTTTGGACATGACGTAGCGGTACAGGGCTGTGAACACGCCTGTAATGCCAATAAAGTCGTGCAAATTCATGAAATTCTGTAGCAAGCTTACTAGCTCGACCGCCTTTTGCATGAATATGTCGGGTTGGTAATGAAATTCGCTTGTGTTAACGGAACGACCACTTAATGTCTCTTGGAATTAGCAACTTGAGAGATCAGCGGAAGTTTCTCCCATAGGCAAAAATCTCGGGCCATCTCACTAACCTAAAATCTAACGACTGGGTACTCATGGAGTGGTTTAGTATATTAAAAGATTGTAATCTCCCTCTTTACACAAGGCGCGCGCTGATTTGGTTTCGGGGAAGTGCCAGGTAGGACGATCAATCCAATGCTTGCTGAGGTGGTGGCGCCCTCTCTTGAGTTGATCTGGATTTAAGCAATTAAATGAGAGACAGAATGCCTATGGTGATGAGACCGTTGAGAGTACACGTATGCAGCTTCGCTTTAAAATTATAAAATCTTTGAAGCTCGAAGTGTTCTAGTGCGAGGCGTTGGAAAACGCGGGTACCAGTGTGTTCTTTTGTTACGCGATTTTTTCCAACCGAGATGAAACATCATAGCACAAGGCGTTGGAAAAACGAGTGTCCCGGTGTTTTAGTACCGTGACTACAGGAGAGCGCGAAAGGAGACGCCCACTGCAGGAGCCCTTAAGGTACTTCGCCTCTCAGAAGCGAGACACGATGCTTTCAGGCAATGCTTTGCGAATCACGCCCCGCGGTTTCGCCATCGTACTCAAGCTGACCATCGTCGACCGCAGGTCGAAGACCCCTCGCCGCGCATCGCGTGACTCGCCAGGCCCGCTTTCAGTGCTGCGCACAAGATGCTGTTTTCAGTCAGTTCTGCTCAACGAGCGGCGGTGGCGGCTGTGGTAGGGCTGCAGCTGAGCTGATACGCAGCCGACTAACCCCGCTTCATCACTGCGCCGCAGCTAGTGTCACACAAAAGTGAGCCCCGTCATGCTTGTGTGAGCGTTTCACGGACCCAACCGCTTTGAGCCTTGTTTCGGCACACGGCGTGTGACCACTCGGCAGATAGTGATTGGCCAGCTTCTCTACTAGAGAGGAAGCGAAAAAAATTACACTATGCTCCCGTGGGGAACGCTGATGAGGATGCGAAGCATCATGTGGTTCCATTGTGTTGCCGTTATGTTGAGTGATCTGGTGTTCAGTAACGCCAGAGGGAACTCCGCGTCCGGGTCCACACCGGTGACCAAGGTGTGGACCCGGTGTGTACACAAGTACTGTTGCGTTACGGTGAGTAGGCGGTGGTTCTTGATGCGCCGAAACTCGTCCATTATGTTCGTGTCGATGTTGTCTCTGTGGTAGAATCGGTAGTCTCCGTCAGCGTTCGTGAGGTAAAGGTTGCTGACCCTGGTGCACCGGCTGAGAGCAACGTACACGGCCTCCTCTTCACAGCTTTGTCTTCTTCTCTTTCTTCCTCAGCGGTTCCCCTACGGGAAGATGACGATGGTGGTTGAAGGCGAAGCTATCTCGTGATGGATTCTTTGGTTGGCCAATCCCTAAGGGCATCTTGCCACGATCATCATCAGAGGCGCTGCGGACGGGGCACGGACGTGGGACATCCCCCCGAGCAAGAGATGCTTCGCATCTAATATCAAACGGGCAAACCAGCGTTGCAGGCTAAGGAAGAGCGAGCCGTTCCACGGCGCATTCGCCATGAATAAAAGGGATACCGGGCAATGTTCTGTGAGCGTTGCATGGGACTGAAGTTCTGTGAGCCGTGCTTCGCAAGCGGTGTGTGACCACCGGGTGCGTGCCTAACGCGCCGTGCATTAGCAAGCCTAATCACAGTCATGTCTAGCCCATGACCTAGGCACAGCTGTCAAACCTGGCTTACCGATGAGTGTATACCATAGTGTAATAATAGACGCAAATGAAATGTTCACCAAGGTGAAACGAACGCAAACCAGGCTAATCATGCTTTCGCTTTGCATATGCAGGGTTAGCTGAGTTAAGCCTCAGCCATGTTTTTAGTATCCAGTTGATGCCCAGTGGATGGTCAATACCCGCAAGTATACAAATTAGTTCCCCCGCTTTCGCCTACGTGTATCCTAGGGTACTATTTTCTGCCCAACCCAGGGCCCAACTTTTGCAGGCGGGTATAGAGTTGGCCACCGTGAGTGCTGCGTCTAACTTATTCTGGCAGATTCAATGCACATACAAATTGGCGCAGCCTCCTGTATTCAGTTTGTCTTCTCCATAATGGCGAGGTTGCAATAGCACGATTGCAGGGCTCGTAATGCTCACTGTCTCTCTGTTTACTTAGTGGCACAATAGCGTGCTCCAACGTAGCGAAATCGGTCTGCCGCTGTGTCCTTCTGTGACCCGGTTTCTCCACCACATAATAGCGGAACTTAGGTTCTTGGCAGCAGCAGTTGTGGTGGCATGTCCCCTTTCTAAGACGCATTTCTTCTGCCAACAGGTCCTACTCGTGCTTCGTTTCCCGCGTCGTCAGTGGCCACCGTGGATTATCTTCCACAAGCGCACGCACTCATCGCAGGGCGTCGAGGTGCTTGATCCCTGTGCTGCCTGCTGCGCCTACGTGGACTGCACACCACCACCAACGAGGACCATATAAGCACGGACCCAATGGCCCGGACTTCACTTGGCAGTAGCAGTTGCGGCGGCATGTCCCCTTTCTAAGACGCATTTCTTCTGCCACCAGGTTGGTTGGTTACTTCTGTGCACCTATTTAAAATTTATGCTGTCCGCAACTACTGCCCAAACCCAAACCTACTCTAGCGCAACTAGCGAAAAAAATGATTGCCTCGAAGAACTTTTGAATGAGAAGTTGGACTCACTGATTGATGATTTGGTGTCTAAAGTTAACATCAAGTTGAAAGATCTTGGTCTGGGTGAGCATGCTTTGCTTTTTGAAAGTGTTAGTTTTATGAGCCAAGAATTCGACGAAATGCAGCTGAGACAGGAAGATCTGCTGGCCTCGATAAAAAGCTGTTGGCACGAAATGAAGCACTCGAAAAAAGAGTAGCTGATCTCGAGCAGTATTCGAGAATGAATAATGTTGAGATCACGGGTGTGCCTTCATGACGGGGTGAAGATTGCGGAGCCAATGGGAGACGAATCGGCGATGCTGTCGAGTGCCCGTCTCACCAGCCGATATCCACAGGGTTTTCTGTGTTATTTTAGAGACTACCGAAAAGAGCATCATTGCTCGCTTCTGTTAGCGCGATAAAAAATGAGTTCATTAGGAAGGCCCGCAGAGACAGACTGCGCACTGGCAATATCGGCTTCTCTGGTGGCACTAACCTGCCAATCTATGTTAATGACCATTTAACTCTTGATAACAAGAAAATATTCTCAAAGGCACTGTCCCTCAAACAGGAACACACGTGGAAGCACTTGTGAACTGTTAAGTGCCAGATAAAAGCTGGGAAAGGAGACGACATTAAAGTGTATCGCATTCCCACCCAGCCCGATCTTGTAATCTTTACGTGATGCATTGTAAAACGTCCCCTCGCTTATGCCCTAAGTTAGGACTGGTTCACTCTCTCGTTTCATGGCCTTGCGTTCTCCGGAATCTGTGCAGTGTCAACTTTCCAAAATGAGTCGTTCCCTCATTCACTTCAATGCACGTTGCCTTCCTAAGAATATAGATGCAATTACTAACTTCGTTTCATCATTTAAGCATGCCTTCACGTTCATCTGCATATCAGAGACTTGGCTTTCGGACACCGACAACGGCATGAGCAGTTTCCATTCTTATCAAGCTGAATATTGCCAGCGCCAAAATGATAGTCATGGGGGTGCCGCGATTTTGCTTTCCCAAGTCGCTTACACGCGCAGATGTGACCTCGAAATAAATGTGAATTATTCCTAGTCCGTGTGGGTAGAGGGCCACTCATTCCTTAATAATGAAAAGAACATAATTCAAGGTTGAATGTATCGCTCAGCATCGTCGTCCCTTTGTGATTTTTTGCGTCGTCTCAGTAAAGTTTTATCTAAGCTAACTTTTGAAAATAAGAACGTAGTAATTGTAGGTGATGTTAATATTAACTTGCTTGACACGGATAGTACTTCTTATGGAGATTACACTGGTTGTTTCATTGCATCTGGTTTTGAATTGCTTTTTGAGTGTCCAGTTAGAGTAGCATCTCATGGCACCGGTGCACTCATTGATCATGCGTTATCCAACATGGCGTCACCACCCTGTGGGGGGTTGTTGAAACTGTTAGTACCGATGATTTTCCTATATTTCTCACATTCGAAAGCATAACCCACACACGCAAAATCAGCTATTTTAAATCTGTATTTAGTTCCGATTCCTTCGTTGAGGCTATCAGTACAACTGATTGGGTGCCTATTGTGTCTATGTCTGACCGCGATGCAGCCTCGCGAAAATTTTGCTCGTCATTTTCACTCGCCGTGTCTAGTGATACGCGCACTGTCCAATGTAAAAAGAAATACAAGTATCCGTACAACCCATGGATGAAAAATGGTCTTCTGATAAGTTTGAGGAAGAAAAAAAACATGTATAGAAACAGAAGTGTCAGCCCTCTAATATGTGTCTGGCTGAACGATACAAGTCCTACTGCAGTTTATTAAGTACCTTGCTCAAGCAAGCGAAAAAGGCACTACGAAAATGAATTCGACAAGAATAGGACTAACCCAAAAAGGCAGTGGCAGCTGCTCAACTCCTTCCTTAACAAGTAATCTGCTGATGTCCTTCTAACCAAAATGGACTACAATGGATCCAGCCACTCCGAGACCAATAAAATGGGCAATGCTTTCTCGGAATACTTTTCTTCTGTTTATACTAACGCAGTCGTATACTTCTCTGGGACGTACCAAGCAGTCATTCATTCTTTTCCCAACAACACCACATGAAGTCTTTACCACCATTGCTAATCTTAAAAATACAGAGTCTGGGTTAGATGACATTTGTGTAAGGCATTTAAAACTGGTTGCACATTTAGTTCCCCACAAGCTGTGTCATATTATCAACGTTATGTTTAAAATGGTTTATTTCCTTCATTCTTAAAAAAAGGTAAAGTAATTCCACTTTTTAAAAAGGCGATAAACAAACAGTTACCAACTACCGTCCAGTTACAATTCTTTCCTGCCATAGAAAACTAGTCTAGAAATTGTTTGTTAAACGTCTGAATGGATATTTTTTAAATTTAAGTTGCTTAAAGACAGCCAATTTGGTTTCCGCCCAGGTAGGTCTATAAATCTGGCTGTGCTGTCTATAACTCATTACATAAAGAAATGTACCGATGCGGGAAATTAAGTGGGTTCGGTTTTTTTAGATATCACAAAAGCCATTGACACAGTAAATCACCAAGTCTTGTTTCACAAACTTCAGTCATATGCAATAACTGGCCCGGCGCTGACATTCTTGAAAAATTACCTACTTGACGGACAGTGTACAGTACACGCTGCAAATACCTTCTCTTCCTAAAATCTGTTAACCAAGGAGTACCACAGGGCTCAGTATTGGGTCCTTTGCTATTTATTTTATCAGGGAATGATCTACCTGATGTTCTTAGCTCTTATGGCAGTGGTCACTGTGTTTTATACGCGGACGACACAATCATTACTTCGTCTGATAAAAGCATTGGTGCTCTTATCTCAAAGTAAATCTTGCATTATGTGCCCTCATGAATTGGTGCAGCAGAAATCACTTAGTTATTAAACCCACAAAAACTAAATTTATGGTCTTTAAAAGTGCTCAGAGGTCAGTATCTACTATTCCTGTAATAAAACTTGGTATTCATTTTATTTCTGCTTGTACTGATGTCGTCTTTCTTCGCACACATGTGGACCCATGCCTTACCTTTCCCCGTCACTTTAACCATCTTAAGCAGAAGACGGCGTTTGGTATCCACGTATTATTTAAATCTCGCCCTTTCTTTTCCCTCGATGCACTGCTGGCGCTGTATTTTGCGTGCATTCATAGTCATTACACACGGTATAGTCTCATGGGGCAGCACTTATGCTGTTCACTTATCATCAATACAGCACATTTAAAATCAGTAAATACGCATTGTCACATCTATTTCTTCGCAGTCGAACGCCTACACATTACACATATCTTGACCGTAAATGTTTGGTTCCGGTTGAATCTCGTCAACTTATTCCAGCAATTGCTTCATAATCAACTGGCATTCCCATTTATTGCATCTGACCTTTTGCAGAATAATAATTTGACCAGGTTTGAGGCTACTAAAAATTTGCTGTTGCCCCCCGCTCATACTTTTATGGGAAAAAAACTATGTGCGATATCCTTTTGGAATATCACAGGCATAAGAAAACGTAGAGTGCCGAAGTTTACATGGCAGAGCACCAGACAGACGATTGATTCGTTGGTTTATTGTAGGGTTTAACGCACCGACGCAACGCAGGCGATGAGGCGCGCCATAGTAGAGGGCTCCGGATTAATTTTGACCACCTGGGGGTCTTTAACGTGCGCCGAAATCTCGAACACACGGGCGTTTTTACTTTTCGCCTCCATCAGAAAAGCGGCCGCCGCGGCCGGGAATCGCACCCGCGACCTCGTACGCAGCAGCACAACGCCTTAGCCACTGAGCCACCGCGGAAGGTGCTAGACAGACGCGAAGGGAAACTCGAAAGAAGCTTTCGCAATGAGCGGTAGGCGGACGAGTTTTGGTAATCATAGAAATGCTCTCCCAAATACATGACGACTATACTACCCCCAGTACGAGTTCGTGTTTGGTGACTAGTAAATTGTGGGCGTAAGAAGTTTGGCGTTTTTAACATAAGGTGAAAAAAATTTCAATCATGAATATCATTTGCCCCACGTCTGCGAAACATAGCGTATGTACGTTACGAGTCATGAACGCATTTGCCTGTTCTCCAACCACAGCGCTCCTCGCCGAGTGACCGGAAGGCGCAGGCAAGATTTCGTCAGCCCTCTACAGCACGAAAACTAGGACGGTACATTGGAATGCAAACGTTTGGTGGGAACTGGAGTTTAGTGTGGTTCGATTCCACAAACGCCTGTCAACAGTCGGACAACAAACTAATTGTATTTTAAGCGCGTGTTTCTTGGGCTTCCCTTTTTTGTGTTCCTTCGCGGCCAAACACCAGGAAGTAAAGGTTAATTTGTCGTCTTTCGCTTATTTGTGTGTGCATGATGTTTGTGCTGTATACTTTTTCTCACCCCTTTAGGACGGCAGAATTTCGCGCACGATTGCAGAGTAATCACTCCAGCGCTGTTGTACTTCTCGGCCGTGCGCCATTTTCACCGCCTTCTACCATAAATCCACAAAAGAAATTGGCAATGCTATTGCTACACTGCATTACTGAGCCGCAATGGACCTTGTACTTTGCACGTGGAGTAATTAATTTATACATAAATTAACCACATGAAGAAGTCAATGAAAGTGTTTGCTTGGACGTTTTTGATGCCGCATAAAAACTACTGTCTTTCCTGAGCGCTTCTCTTGAAATCTTTTCCCCCAACCTTTCCAGTCAACCTTTACAAGCATAATTATCCTATAACAACTCGCCAAGTTCTTGGTGCTTTTTGACTTTATTACTTGCCTAGGGTGTTCTCTTTTCGTCACCATAACCTCTATTTCTTATCCGCCCCGCGTAGCTTAGGGCCGTCTACATTTGGCGCAGAAGGGCGGTGTGAAGGTAACCTTTGAAGAATACACCTGCATCCCAGGACCTTCAGGTCTCGTCTTGATGGTTAGACCATTCATCGAACCCCTTGAGACAGTACGAAAACTTCGATATATTTCTGGGGTGCAATAAAGAAACGGTGGACAGGTTGCATGTCTAATATGCAGGTGATTGGAACGGGTGTAAACACGACACCTTTAGTGCTAGGCCACAATTTCTTAAATTATTGCGTAGTGGGTAACAAACGGTCTCTGCAGACTTTACCAACGAGACCGAAGCACCACATCCGTGGTATGCAACATGGCTGCAGAGGCAGCCCGACCGGTTAGTATGTGAACAGACTGTTCTCTCCCATACTTACGTGCGAGGTAGGGAAGTGGGAACAAAACGGCTGTAAGGCCAATTTCGACAAGAGAGCGCATTTTTATAGATTAAGAGACGGCTGTCAATAAAAAACCGAAAACAGGCAATTATAACGCGACTTTCTACGTTCTTCCAATATAACAGGCCGTTAGTCCGCGGACCTTCATTCAGTGGGTGGAATAAAACATGTTTCGTGTGAAAAGGTAATAGACGGTAAATGTTTACTCCATTGACTGGAAGATGAGGAACTTTATAATCTTGTAGCTTTCATTAGGTTAAGGTGCTGTGTTCGCTTGGAAATAAATACGAGGAAGTGGCGTGTTTTATTACTCAATGGCGTGTAGAGTTTGTATCTACGTAACAAGAATAAACAGGACTCGCTGTCCGAAAAACAAACTAAACTGAATAAAGGCAAATTCTCTACGCAAATATTCTTTATACTAAATTATAACACCACGAATTGTGAAGAATTAATGAGTGGAGTGATTACTATCCAGGATATATAACTAGTTCAAATTTATTTGGAGAAAAAAATTGTGGAATTGGCCAGATCTTGGTCCAGCCGGTGGGGACAGCGTATAATTCAGTTACCTAGACTGGTCTTCTAACAGCCTGACTTTGCGTCAACGGGTAGTGTCTGCCCATCGCTGGTTTCCACTGCTCCTAATTGGACAACTGCAGCCCGCTTGGATAAGGATTATTGGGGCTGGTATACAATATATGAACCAATCCTGATCTTTCGAGTGCGGACAGAGACCAAGCATGTCGGAGACTACGCTGACAAATAAGTGGTAACTTTTAAGGGGGTTAAGAACGAACTGGTTAATAACTGGGTCTATGTGTTTGTGGATTAGCTGAGTGAGTGTGCGGCACAAAATATTCAAGCCTATGCCTGCCGTAGTTTGTCTCAGAGTACATGTTTGTGTGCTCTCTTAAAGGCCTAAAAGGAATCTCGCACCCTGACAAGTTGACAGAGTGTTGTAGCCCAAAATAAAAATATTCGTACTCGCAAACACTATTAAGTTTGAGCCAGGATGCCTAAATGTTTTGTTTGCAATATTTAAAAAAAGGCAAAGAAACGTTTAGCATTCAGAAAGAGATTGTTGAACACTAAACACCGCTTCCCGTTTGTACGAAAAATGTGTTTTGAACGAGGATTGTATTCAGCGCCTTCAGAGTGTGTCTCCCATTACATTTCGTTTTCGCACTGAGTGTGTGAACGCACTGAATGATATACACCTTCGTAGAACAGTTACATTATCTCTATTTCTCTTCTATTCTCACACTAAATTAAACGCCACTAAACATTCGCTGTAAATACGTGATCTGGCGAGAGCTCGTTTATACAGGTGTATATTCTGGTTATTTGTTTTTTTTGTCATTTTTATTCCACAAATTTTTTGTTGCCCGGGAATGAATAAAGTATGCGTTTCCAATCAAAGTTACATTTTTGCGAAGGAAATTATTATCTTTGCAAGTGGGGCTCCTTCACACAAGAAATATGTGTAATCCGATTAACATTGTCCAATTTACAGTGTCCAATTTACCCGGTCACTGTAAATTGGATCACGTCCAATTTACAGTTACTGGGTCGTACATTGTGGGCAACATCCTGTGCTTCATCTTCTTCCCCTCATAATCATCGTCATCACCATTCTACCAATCCTCCTCTTGGGAAGATCATCGCCATCGGAAGCTGGTTTCGGGTCAGCAACGGTTGCCACGCTGTCTAATAAACGTCCTCCTGCACCTGTTCTTCAAGGCCCTCTGAACTGTAAGAATTTGTCACACATGTTTTATGCGTTAGATAATGTTTGTCGTATTTCCACCAAAAGGCTCAAATATATAACGCGTTTTCGGCCAGCAAGATAGTGTTCTCTGATTTTTAGTGGAAGGTAATTTTCCGACCACATTTGCGATTGGCAGGGTAGGGTAACATTTTCTGTGAGCCAATAGTATTCCTGTCTGCGGCTTCCACTTTCCCGTACATATTTCTAAAGTCAAGTTATTATAAAAATACTGCTCACCTTGTTTCGTTTACCTACTACCAAATTTCTCATTTTAAACCTGCTAAACTGTGCTATTCATTCGTTGCCGTGTTGTAACATCAGTATGTTCACTTTTGCACTTGCCTGTAAAAGGACGGGAGTATGTGCAAGAATAAACAAAGAACTACTCCGTTTATTGTTTCTCCGGATTCAGCGATCGGAGCTGTGGCTGCCGTCTCGGGGTACACTTGGGTTCTAGAGATTCTTTACCAGCGGCTCTTTCGAACAGGCCCCTCGTCCGTAAATAAATGGTGAAATATATATGCGTATTATATACATAGATATATATTTGATGTATACGTAAATACATGCTTACGTATATGAACGCAATAATACACATTGGAACCCCGTTAATACGTTTTTTACCGGACCGCGAAAACAAAATGTAACAGCCAGGAAAATGTAAGAGTGGGGAAAGCCACGAAAATGGGCCGGCGTCTAACTGGCGTTGTTAAAATCTCCGAGTCTAGAACTCCAGTGTTGCCAATTTGGTTTCTACCCATTCCACCAAATGCAGCAGCCTTTTTTGCATTTTCATGCTCTCATTTAGTGTTGCCAAGAGCAATTAATACGGGCGTGAAGTCAGGTTAGTCGACGAAAAATCACTGTAAATACTCGGTAGTGGTCGCCCTATTCATGAAGGTCGACAAAAAAATCGGGCATCCGAAAATCACCGTAGCACTCGCTCGCCTTTCCGACGGCCTCGCGGCGCGAACAAGGACGTCGTGATATGCAAAATCAACGAAAGCAGTGCCGGTTTGACAAAAACGGTTTATTTCTGCAGTGTGAGCCTGAAGCTTAAAAAACCGATAAAAGAAGTTGGCGTGTCTTTCGCCCGCTAATGACCAGCACTCGATTCTCATTACCTGAAATGCCCCATAGCTTTCAGCGTCAGTTTGAGGTGCGAGAATTCTGTTGTAAGTACAGTGATGATGGTGATAGCACTTTCGACGGATGGCCATCTAGTGACGCCCTTTCTAACTCGCCTGTGGCTTCTTGTAACCAGTTCAGTAACAAAGCCTGGCCAAGACTTATTAAAAGCGAAAATGGCGGTGCCCAAGCACCTTCGGAGTGTCAGGTTCACCATACCTGAACAGGCCCACATTTGCGACGTTACAGCGGGGTTCCCAATACGTTATATCCTACGGGAGCTCTACCGGGACCGATGACAAACAACGTAACAGCCAGGAAACTGCAACAGGGGCAGAGTAAGGGCAGGGCTTTACTGCATAGCAAACTAGGCGTGTATTACAGCAATAATGTGAACTCCTCTCCCGAGCAGAACAACAAAGTATGAACAGGATTACATGCCAACTCTTTTACTACTCATATATTACGAACATTTTTGAGGAAACCCGATGCTATAGTAGTGCACATTGAAAAAATGTTACTTCACCAACTAGAATTTAAACGCTTTAGAACGTTTGAACACCAGGATCTGAAGAAACATTTTTTAACTTTTACAGCTCTCGTATACTGCATTAAGTATTTTTAGCGCGTCACAGGATATTTTAATTGATATTTAGGCATTGCTGTGTTGGTTTTATGAATGTTGTATTTTTAGTTGACATCTACAAAATTTTCACTACGTTGCAACAAAATAAATTTCTCTGGAAAAAGGGATTCAAAGACAAGAATTTATACTTTAGGCACAAATCTCAACTCACGTTATTACCACAATTTATTGTTGCCTTGACTGCGCCCATAATACGTAAAAACAAAGGTACGGAACATGCTAACAATTTTCCAAGGTGTCACGGACACTGCCGAGTAGCACTTTTGGTTGATCTGCGGTGGAACTCCCGTTAAACGTGTCTAACGCCCATCCCTTCTTAATAGTCTCCGGTATGAGCGTCGTGAAAAGTTCGTTCAGCTAGGTGGAGATCGATCGCGCCTCGTGTTCTGCTTTTGCTGAACACACTGTCGAGCTATTTGGCTGTGACGGTGACAGCTTTACCTGCGCCTTGTGTAACGTACGATAGCTGCTTCACGTGCGTTGGTGCACCCGTTTGTTTCCGAATGAAATTGGCGTCGCCCTTTCTTACAGACTACCTCTGGCTTTCCTTGTGAAACGTCGTTACGCTTTCAATGTGCCCAACCGCGGGCTAACACTCAGGGTTTCCGGACCTCTCTGGCATTTCTGGTAACATGCAGTACTGTCCTGTAACCGTCACAAGTAAACTGTGTAGTACCTGTCCTCCTGCATTTTCCAGGACGTAGTCTTCTAGTGGCTCTGCCCCACGCGCCCTCTGATTAGTATGGAGCGCCGTTTTCTGCATCGGGATAGCCGATATGGTTTGGTAAAATGGCCGCACCGCAGATACGATGCCGTGTCATTAAAATTAGCACCTCCGCACGTAACATGCGTGTACAGTTTCCGCCGTGGCACCAGCGGTTTATGTCTGCTGGGAAAACCTTGAGCATAGCAGGAGGGTCAGCGATACCAGAGGGAGCCATTAGACTTACACTCACTTTGCGTGGAAAGAAGCGATGGCAGCCTTTTTTTTCTTGCCTGGTTTTCTACCTCGGTCATACTGGGGAGAGACTTCCTTTCGAAGGAGGGCATTGCGATCGACAAGGGAAGGAACGGCTATCAGTTCGGGCCGCTAATCCAGTTAATTTACCGAACACGCCGGCGGACGGTTTACAACTGCAGCCGGCAACCAATCTCTACTGCGACTTAGAGAGGCAGAGGGAAGCGTCTAGAAAGATGAGTGCTGAGGTAAAAGTGACGTTCGCATGTTTTTCAGCATGCATGATGAGGTCCGGATGCTGGCGCAAACATTTCCCCTTTTTCGGATTGCTGTACCGAGAGGCCTGGCTTGACAGAAGTGCTAGCACACGAGATAGATACGGGTGATGCTCGTATATTCCTGCTCGATCCGAGGCGGTCGAGTGCGTAAAAGAGGAAACGCCTTGGCTGCGCACTACATGAAATGGTCGATACAGGCTCAGTGAAGACCTCAGGAAGCCGTTGGGAATCCCCTAAGGTCTTGGCAATGAAGAACGATTGTTCAGTACGGCTATGCGTAGACTACAGTAAGCTGAACGCAGTGATCGAAAGACACCCTACCCTTTCCCAAGCATTTAGTTGGTGATAGAATAAGTAAGCAGCGCTCGCTACTTCACTGCACTGGACGCAAGCAGAGGGTATCTGCAAATTGAATGGACCGCATTCAATTGCAAGTGCCGGCTCTCCGAATTTACTCGAAGGCCATTTGGTTTCCCGAACGCTCGAAGTTCGATCATGTGGTTGATGAGCATCGTATTGGGGTACGCGAGGTACAACTATGGTCTACCTGGATCATATAGTGAGCTATTCTGAAACGTTTGAGGAGCACCTCATTCACTTGAGTTTTTGTCTTTAACGCACGAAGAAGGCCGGTGTGACGATCAAGGAAAGTGCCGCTGGCATCCTCTAAGGTCAATCTGTTGGGGTTGTCGTAGAGAATATTACCCTTAGACTGAACGATCAGAAGCTGCAGGCCATCCTTACCCACCCTTGTTTACTACATGCGAAAAGCCTGCAATGGGTTTTGGGCATGGATGCTTTCTACAGACAATTCATAGCCCACTGTACGGAACTCGCACGGCCTCTTTAGAAACACTTGCGTAAGAACGTAAAGTGTGTCTGGAAGAAAGAATAGGAAGATTGCTTCGTTTCTTTGGCTTTCGAAATAGATGCAGCGAAGATTGTTGTGGTTCGTTTCCCAGAAGTCCGGTGTCGATCAGGAACACAATCGCCCGGGCTCCGGTTGATTTGGCAGGAGGCTGGCAGGGCGATGGTGTTGAAGTTCTTGGAGACTGCGGTCGAATTGACGAACTCAAGGTGCTGGGGTTGAATAAATGAAACGAAGAGTTTATATACAGCTATTTACATTAGAAAACTGGGTACATGAGTAATAAAAAAACTTCAAACTTCAGCTAGACGCAAGCACCGAGTGCGCACAAATCAGTTGAGCTTCACAACTTCGTCTAACTCTCCTATCCTCGGAGCGTACACAAACCGCTCGAGAAACGATGGCCGAGACCCTGTCTCGCCGCAAGATCCGTCTAGTTGCCCGGTACGGCGCTGTACCCTAAACTTCCGACGCGATCGTAACCTTTATCCTAGGGTGCTCACAAATCCCAACCTAGCTTCAACGGTTGGCACTCCTTGTCCCGCCGGGAACTGCGCAGCTCGGCGCTCAGACAAGAACGATTTCTAACGGCCAAGTTCGGCCTTATAACACCTCGAGATCACACTCTCTCGTTATTTAATGGTGCAGTCTTGTAGGCCAGCAAGGTAATATACGGGTCCTGCGTCTTGGACATAGATGTATTGATGATCTTGACGGCAGCTTCCGCCAATCCATTGCTCTGTGGGTAGTGGGGACTGGAGGTTATGTGTTCAAAACCATAGTCTCGCGCAAAGTCTGCGAACTCGGATCCTCTTACGCGGGAAAACTGCGGGCCGTTGTCTGAGACAACTTCCTCAGCAATCCCATGGCGTGCAAAGACTGACTTGCAATGATTGATCACCTCAGCTGCAGTAAGCTTGTTAAGCAGCGCGATTTCAGTGTACCTGGAGTAGTAGTCGACGATTATCAACCACCATTTGTTGCTTTGGTAGAACAGGTTCATAGCCACCCGCTGCCACGGCCTTTCCGGGAAAGGTGTAGGTTGAAGCGGCATTTTCCGGTTTGTTGTTGTCTTGACGCTTTTCCGACAAGTACGAACAGTTTGTTCGATGTCCCTTAATATGCCCGGCCACCGCACCGCATCGTTGGCCTTTGCAAGGGTTTTTGATATTCCGAAGTGTCCTTCGTATAGCAGGCGCAAAATGTGAGCCTGGCAGGCGACTGGGACTGGTACTGTTGTTCCGCACAAGAGGACGTAATTTTCAACATTTAGTTGATGGCGAAATTGATAGAAAGGATTCACCTCTTGGTGTAGATCTCGCTGGGGATGCCACCCCTTGCTGCAGAATTTCTGCAGTTGACAGCACAGTTGGTCAGCTTTCTGACTATTCCGAAGCAGCTCGAGACAGGCTGGCTTGATTGGAACGTTTGCCGTGAGCTGCCTTACAAAGGCATCCATTTCCTCAACCAGCTCACGGAATTCGGGGGATGGGACGGTGGATTAGAGCGGCGAGCGAGAGAGAGCATTGGCCGCCAAAAGCTCCTTGCCAGGTACGTAGGTCACGATTTAACTGTAACGTGTCATGCGCATGCGAAGTCTCTGCAGCCTTGGTCTGAGGTCATCAAGATTCTTCGAGTTGAAAATAGGCACGAGAGGCCTGTGGTAGGTTTCTGGGAGAAATTGCTTTCCAACGAGGTAGTCAGAGAATTTCTCGCATCCCCACACAAGTGCAAGCGCCTCTTTCTCAATCTGTGTGTCGCGCTTTTCAGTGTCTGTCAAAAGTCGAGATGCGTAAGCGATTACTGCATAGTTACCTGTTGTCTGCCGCTGGCAAAGAACGGCGCCGAGTCCGAAAGAGGAAGCATCTGCCGTGACTACTGTCTCTTTTGCGGGGTCGTAGACGGCAAAAACAGGTCAACTAGACAGAAGATTCTTCCAGTTGTCGAACGCTACTCGTTGCGGCGCACCCCACAAAAACTCCTGTTTTTTGACAGAAGCAGTGTGAGGGGCTGCAAGATGTCTGCGAGATTCGGAATGAACCGACCGAGATATGTGGCCATACCAAGTATCCTCTGTAGCTCTGTTCTGTTTGTGGGTGGTGTCATTTGCGTGACTGCTGTGATTTCGGACTCATCACGCCTGATACCTTGCTCTCCAATCTTGTGTCCCAGTTATGTCAATTCTCTAGCGCAGAACGTGTATTTGCTCTCGTTGAGTGTGACGTCAGCTTCCTCGAGCCTCCGCAGTACTTGACGAAGAGAGTCGTTGTGCTCCTCTTGTGTGGCTCCCCATACAAGGATGTCGTTCATGTGACATATGACACGACTCATACCTTGCAGGATGGTAGCCATCTGCCTCTAGAACAGTTCTGGCGCCGAGCTGATACCAAATGGGAGCCGGTTAAACTTGAACCTTCCAAATGGCGTTACATACGTCGTAAACTACTTGCTCTCTTCCGCGAGCTGAATTTGCCAAAATCTGGAGTTGGCGTCCAGCTTTGAAAACACTTTCGCCCCAGAGAGAGGGCCAAGTATGTGTTCAACAGATGGAATCGGATGCCATTCTCGGAGAACAAAGCGGTTGAGCTCTGTGAAGTCAACGAAAATTCGCACGTTTCCTGAGGGCTTGGGCACGACCACCATTGGCGCGCACCATTTGGTTGGCTCTTCGACTGGAGAGATGACTCCTATTTTCTCCATTCGTTCGAGTTCTCGTGTAGTCTTCTCATACAACGGAATAGGAACTCGTCGGGGCAAGCTGAACGCAAATGGCTTGGCTCCGTCTTGAAGACGAATTGGGTGTTCTCCCTGGATGGCTCCGACACCGGTGAAGAGGGACGGAAATTCCTGTTTAGGCTTGATGGCACGCTGAACGTAGTTGATGCAAGTAATTAGCTGCAGTTCTTCAATAGTAGGCTTTCCAAGAAGTGGACAACGCACTTCGTCAAGAACGTAGATATCTTGAGTTGTCTGGCGACCTTGATATGATAGCGGCAATCGGGCGACTCCCTGTATTGCCAATTGTCTCCCATCAGGCCCGTGGAGCGCTCGGCGTTGTTTAGACAGAACTGGCCTTCGCTCGAGTGGTCTAAACGTTTCAGGTGGTATCACTGTCTCGTCAGCGCCCGTGTCAATCTTGAATTTCAGGGGACGCCCTTGCACTATTACGGTTGCTTCCCAGTTTTTTGTCGGTGAAAAGGTCACCGTGCCGAGGAATCCACTTTCGGTTCCAGCATCTTGAGCTTAAACTGCGTCTACACGTTTGGAAAGACAAACAGTTGCGCAGTGGCCCTTCTTCAGGCACGACTTGCATTTCTCATTCCGTGCTGGGCATGCAGATCGTGGGTGACTTTCTCGGCCGCACCAATGGCAAAACTTGTTCACGTGCTTCTTAACAAGCGGAGATGATGATCTAGTATCCTTACAACTAGAGCCAGGGAAGGGCTTCCGAGAGCCTTGCCACTTCTCCTGGTGGGGCAAAGCCTACCTTGTTGACGCTTGGTTGGGCATGATTCAGCTCTACCTGTTGCTGTCGCACCATTTCGAATTGCCGCGTTGCGTCTAGGGCTTTTTGTAACGTCAGATCGGGGTCAAGTTGCAACTTCGCGGACACCTGTCTGTCTCTGATGCCGACGACTAACCGATCACGGATAAATTCTTCTAGCAGGCTGCCGTACTCGCAGTGTTTGGAAAGAGCGTGAAGGGCTGTGGCGAATTCTTCTACAGACTCTGTCTCCTGTTGTATCCGAGTGTTGAAGCGCGCCCTTTCAAAGATGGCGTTGCGACGCGGAAATGAAGTATTTGTAAAATCGTTCCATCACAACGCTGAACGTCTTGGAGTCCTTCACCTGTGAGGTTGAAGGTGGCAAAATATCCTCAGCCTGGTCACCGATGATGTACAGCAGGGCGTCAACTTGGTATTATTCAGGCTGGGCACTGAGGCCAGAAGAGGTGCGAAAACGTTTGAAGCGCTTCTTCCATTTTGGCCACTCGTTGGGCTTCCGGAGGTTGCATCGCGAACGAAGCTATTGACGCTGGTGCTGAGGTGGGTGCCGTGGCAGTCGGAGTGCCGGCCGTTCTGTTTGCTGCGTTGTCGAGGTTATGATGCCGTTCCAGGCGATTCCTCCAAGCAACTTGGGTACGGATGATCGCGCACAACTTCTGACACCATGTTTAATACGACTTCGACTGGTGTACACAGAGGCGAACAGACGGGTGACTCCAGCTACAGCGAACACGGTTTATTACAACTCTGCGTTTTCTTCTTCTTCCTTCTCAAGCCGCGCGGTAGCAGCGCCGCGGCGGCCGGCCATACAAAACTTTCCCCTTCCCTACGCTGAGTCTTTAAGACCCTCTGTCTCCTCGCTCAACACGTCTGGGCGTAGCTTAGTAGGCAAGATGACGGGCTCTCCGGTGCCAGCAGTTTACTTGTGGAGCCTTGGAGTATCCACGAGCAAATAGTAGCCTGGGATGTATATTTCGGTAGCCAATAGTAGCCTGGAAGTTTTCTAGTGACACGGACAATAAAATTTCTTGGCTGGTTAAACGTGTACTGCTTCACACAAGAAAACATATCCAACTTCTTGCATTTGGTAAGCAATTGCTTCCTCGTCCGACCAAAGGAATGCTTCTTTCGCCTTCTCGTTCAGTAGAGCAGAAGAGGGTAAGTTTGCTCCGGAAGTCACCACCATCGTGCCGATAAAACAATAAGATCGAAGGCCCACACAATCCCCTCTACATTCCGACCAAAATGTGACGTTTACATTCAGAAAAACACACCCAGAAAATCCTTACGCAAGCCTATGATGGTTTTGACAAAGTGTTCTTAAAGTCTGTACTTGAGGTTCCCAAAATTGCATATCTTAAAACTTGGCCGGAGCTGCGGGACAAAAACTGAAGGACTTTCTGTAATAGATTACTTTTCACATCTTTTCAAAATAGGTTTTTAAGATTGAAGTCATGTTTTCAAGATACTTTTCAATGTTTTCGCGGTGATGTCTCCGCGCAAATATCCGTTTGGTAAACAAAAGATGGCGCAAAGCGGCCAAGTTAAAGATCACCCTAAAATTACGTACGAATATCCTCCCAAGAAGACCCATGTAAGAATGCTAGGCGGGGTTCTATACAAGCGGTAGTTCTCAACAACACTCGCCAAAAACTGAAAATGTTTAACCAATCCTTGTCCCCAAGCAAACGTCCAGCCAAGACAAAGCACGAAAAAGATCTAAGAAACGATGACTCATGCAACCACTATTAGGACCACAATATTGCAGAGTTGCTATACCACAATTTTACCTGCACAAAATAAAGTGAAATAAACACCATCATTACGGCAGCATGTAAGGCACTTCTTACCCTTGCATTTTTGACCACGGTACGAACTAACAAAGGGCGGACCACCAGAGTAAGAGAATGAACATGCATAGTCGCGTCTACAAGAAGGGGACGGAATTTTATTCGATGGAGGGATGAAATAACACTTATTGGAGCAAAAAATGTACTCGGAAAGCACCGGACAACAGCGGATGAAGGTCAGCTGGAGAGAGGCCTTCACGCATCAGTCGTCCTAAATTGGATGTTGGTGATAATTATGGTGAAGAGATCCTCAGTATCTGTCTTCCTAAGATTTCAGGAAATCGAGAAGTATTGCACTCTCCTAGCACCTAGAAAGCGGATGTAAAAATAAAAATCCGGAGGACCTCATACCCCGTTTGAAATAAAACAGGCATCCTTAGAAAGAAAACAACAAAGGCACCCCCACTCCTTTAAAAGGAAACCACTGCACGCCACGGCAGACATGACACCGATTCAGCGACCCCGCATAGAAACTATCCTCTGCCACAAATATGGATACAATCCTCCGCAAGAAGGGGGGGTATGGCAGGCTCAAGGTCCTTCGCGGAAAGCCTCAATCTCTTGAGACCACAGTGTACCCGGACATACGAAAGCCCGAGGCCGCTGTTGCCTCTGTGACTGCATGGCCCTTCAACATACATGAGCAAACAAGTTGAAGTTGGAGTCATCCTCTTTGCAATCTGAGTAACGGAACTATTAAATAAAAGCGTAACATCATTTCAGACTTACAAATACATATTATAGTTCTCTGGAGGCATAAAACAAAGCTCTTCGTAAGATATCCCCATCAATAATACAGCAAGTTAACGACGTCGCCTGGAGAGCCTATCTAAAAGTATCAAAGAGAACGACGCACCATGCAAGAGGCACATGAACTCGCATGCCGCTCTCATTTTGACCACAACTACCACACTGCCCTATTCGAAAAACGTTAAGAAAAACTCCTCATTCTATGCCTATGAACCAAATCATTTCCCTTGCTACAACGATGTCTCCATTCCGCAGAATCTTGAACTCTCTGGACGAAAAACTGGCCCTGTTAATTTAAAATCCCTCTGCAGTAAAGTGTTCGGCGGGAACATGAGACATTACTTAGAACTCTGCTAAAGTAGGTGAAACATCCACCCTCTTGCGAGCTAGCGAGCCATGACCATGGGCGAAAAACTCAAACATAACATGTTGCACTCATTCGAACCATTGGAGGCAGATTTGACCAGCTCGTTGCCTCAAGATCAGCAGGAGCTGATTGAGAGGGCAAGGCAAGAAGCTGCTGCATCCGGTGCGCTGACTCAGGTTCCACCTTTGAGCTCCCTGCCATCTGTTTACCCTATTTTAGTAAACCACGACTATTTCTTCCTCAATACACATCTTCTCTCTTTCTATCAAACAAAAGTGCCAACACAATCTTTCAAAACACGTTCACAGTTTAGCCGTCGTTCATGCGCATAATCGCCCCTTGGTACCGGGAGCCATCCGCTACGCTAAACGGAAGCTTCAGGGTTCTCACTTCATAGTTTTTACTGCCTCAAATGGCATGCGGGAAGAACCGCGAATAATACCCTGCATGCCACAAGATTTTGCGAAAACGTCTCCGGGTGACCATAACGCCATCGAATGCATACCTACAAAACAACGTGATATCTGAGAACCAAGTATGCACTTAGCTATCTTCGTTTCGTGTATACCAATATATTTTAACATGGTATTACTCCCTCGCAAAAATAAGTTATCTCGACGTACGGATACCTGATATTAATTAATTGTGCAGAACCAAGTGTCGGTGTGCTATTAATTAAGCAACAAAGAGGCAACGGTGATTAGTGGGTGTAAAAAAAAACGCGGTATCATAAATATCGAAATGAATTCCTCTATTCCCTGTTATTTTCGACATCAGGTAGGAAAACATTCCTGCGATTTCTAGAAATGTTTTTACAACAGGGCTTTTTGAGGGTTGGCCTTTATGACAGTCCCTGTTGGTACCGTGTCAGGAACGCTCTGGCCTCGAGTTTACAAAATCAGCGAGGCAGCCGCGCCAAACCCTGCCATTTTTACAATGTGACGCCAAACACAACTTCTGCACCTGCAACCTTACTTACAACGCTCTTCTTATCCACTGTTGCTGTAAACCCAAACACCTGGTCACCTACGATGGACATTTTACTTCGGTGTGTGATGATGCTTTTTTTCGCTGCTTCAAAAGCTACAAAGCATTACCCACATGATTGTACTTCCCATTGCTAGCAAATTGAAATTCTCTCGGAGCACACCGTAAACAACTGATTCCAAATAACATGGAAGCAAGCCCCTAATAGTGTCGATCAATTGACTCGTCCACCATGAAGGCCCCATGAATCCAAACGGGACGTCGTCAGAACAACGAGGAAAGAGCGCCACCAACATCTCGTGTTATCACCAGACAAACAGCTTTGAGTGTATTCTGCTGTTTTCGAAGTAAATTTCTTACCTTGAAATCTTTTCGCAGTCACATTTACTGCAATTTTCAAAAACATTCTAGGTAAAACCACAGTTTCAGGCTAATGTAGAAAAATGCCGTTTTATTTGTTTGTACATGGTCTGGCTTTGGAGCGCTCTTATTGATTTTGCAGGGTTGTGAGTGAAAAAGCCATGCTTGTTTTCCCCGAATGAAAAGTCAGAATACTTTGTAACGAATTGATTGGTGTTATAGGCACTTGTAGATTCCTCCATGCTCAACAGGAGCAGAAACTATTCTTGCACCTCGGGAGAATTCCATATTAAGCGCCACACTATTTCTTGTCTGTTGAAACATCAATTGTAACGGCAGAAGCTGTATTGGCAACAAACAATACCCAGACACTACGGCACCCGGACTAGTGTTACCTGTAAAGAAGTACGCAAGACTGTCTTAAGCGGAAGAAAAGCTGTAGGCATTGGGATAGGGTGCGAAAACACTTTGGATATCCCCAATTGAGAACAATTGCTTTCTCTTTGCGTACAAACCCAGTGTCGGACGCGTTCCGAGAACGAAAAAAATGGTTTCGGCTTAATCCAGCTAACCTTTAATATGCAAAGCAAAAGCTGGCTTAGTATGGTTGGAAGCCTTCGTTTCGCTTGGTTAACCTTTGATGTAGCTGTGTTGCCGACCACGGCTCAAAGCGTTTTCGGTCCCGTGCAACTCTCACAGAAGGAAGCCAGGGCTCGCTTTTATTCTCAGCGAGGGCGGTGTTGCTCTTTGAATGAGAACACGGCCCAAGATCAGTCACACTGCACGAGACAACTCAGCGGCACATGCGTGGCAGGCTGCGTGCTTGGTCGGCTGCCGATCAGCTGAGCGGCCACTCCCGTCACGGCTGCCACCGCCGCGTGAGCATAACATAAACCGGGGGCCTTGTGCGCAACGCCAAAAGCGAGCACGGTGATTCACGCGATGTTCTTCGAGGGGTGCGTCGCCGGGGGTGGGTGTCCTGTGAGAGGTTACCTTGCGCATTTTCGGGAAAACGCTGGACGAAAGAATTAAAGCTGTTCTTCAAAAACCCCTCTAACATACTGCATTTCGTGCGAAACTGCTTTCTTATAAGACAAGAACAATGCTAAGTCACCTTCTTGTTCAGGGGAACAGGAGAGGGCATGGTCGTTCCGGAGGTCTCTACCACCCAAAAATTGCAGTCATGATTATCCACTCCAAAGAAACTTGCGAATTAAAATAGATATATTTCCACAGAACAACGAGAACAAGGGTGTAATGTGGGTTTATTTTTCCATCGAAGCAGATACATAACATGCCGCCATGGAACTACGCATCGGGTAACAAATATACATTCAAAAGGGAAACACAACAGAAAAACAACAATCCAGAGTGGCTGCCGCTGGCCTACACACAAGGATGGAACATTTTGTACCACGCAGGGTACAACATAAACAGAGTAGAAAATTCAGTTGTTGCCAAACGCGAACAGTAGTTTCAGGGTCGAAAACCACGGAATGTTGGGTACAAGTGCTACAGTCTTACATAGTTACAGATACACACATGGTAAGTGAACACTGCAGATAAACTAGTATCGTATTTAGTCTGGTTACAATGCTAATATTCTAACTTGTTTTAGTATGGTTACAGGGGATAATATTCAACACTCTTATTAACAAACGTGCATTGTTGACTTTGATGAAGGCGGCACGACCAACGCAGGAGGAACGCCTCTTCCCCTAGCGTGGCCAGCTCTGCTTCCAGGTGTTCGAACAGACGCGTGCGCATGCCCAGGAACATTGGCAACATAGCCTTGTGAGGCCGGGCCTGGAGTGCCGCGATTCCACGACGCCCTCCACACAATCAGGTCCCCCACACATAACAGGAAAGTTACTAGGGCATTGCGAAATTTTCTGCGCTCCCCTAGGCGTACTTTAAACATCCTAGACATCAGCGTCCAAAACGTCCTCGCTAAAGAGCACTGAAAGATTGCGTGTCGCAAAGTTTCATTTTGTCCGCACTGAGAGCACCGCGCTGACGGAGTTACACCCCATGCTGTCAAGCGGTCTCCAGTGGGCAGAACGCCCCAACCACGCTCCCACCCGGATTCTTGAAGTCCGCTGGGAGGACCGAAGAAGTCAGCTGCCTCCAGCGCGCCTTTTTAGAGCGCGCTTTCTGCTCCGCAGTGAGTTCCGCCAACAGCAAGTTGCTCGCAAAGTTCGCTTGGGGCAATGTCCGAAATTCGAAGTCGGGGGATCTATGCTAACATTTCTCGAAAGGTTTTCGTGACATAGGTGAAGAACTGCGGTGGTTCCTCTGCCAAAGGGCCGATGTAAGGGTCACTGTAAAACACACCTTGCGATGTGCCCAGGACGTAGTTTAGAAAGCTGCTTCCCATGTATTTCGGGTTTCGCATTAAATCTACACACTACCGAGTTAAAGTAGATATATTTCCACAGTACAATAAGAACTAATATTGAAATTCAGAAGAACGACTTTACCACGGCATTGCCATTGGGAATGTACAATTTTTTTTTTTATTTTATAAAGTGGCTCAGCTGTGGGTCAAAACCTAGATATTCTGTACAAAAATGTTTATAGCGAAATATTGTGTCTAAAGTACCTTAATCTTAAAATTATTATATTTTGAATGTTCAAAAACCTACATTTTTATATTTTTAATGATAGGCATTATAACAGTAAATTTAAAAATAAAAATTGCAGCTTTTTATAATTGTTGTATAGACTGCCGCAGTGGCTCAACGGCTGTGACGCTGTGCTGTTGAACCCAAGGACGGGTTTCATCCCATGTGCGTATTTCTAAAGATTCGCTGCACCTCAATCCACGTCACATATTTCTGCGTGTGATTTAAAATGTTGATTTAACGTGGCTTAGGCTGCACCCACAAACCAAAGTGACAAAGCATAATTAATTATCATTATTAGCAAAACAACTACAATTAAGTTTAGAAAACAATATGAATAGGAAAATTAAAAAGTAGACGCGCTTCAGCTCGAGCCCAGGCGGCAAGCTCCAGTGCAAACAACGTTGCCGTAACGCCTCACTGCCCGGTTGGGAGGCACTTTTTATCAGGCGCTCAATAGAATATAGCGCGCCTTGGCATCACACATGTGACGTAGGAGTTCTCTGCAGCGAAGGCCATAGATACGCGCACCCAAGCCGCGGTGGACGCTTTCGTGCTGAGCCGTAAAGCAAAAACGCCCGGGTTGTCGAGATTTTCGGCGCACTTTAAAGATGCCCAGATAGTCAAAATGTACCCGGATCTTATCACAGCGGCGCGTAGCCTTTTAGGTGCAGTTTCGTGGGTTACACCTTACAATCAGTATCTTTGGGTGACCAAATGTACCAGACCCTCCGTTTACGACACAGCCAGTTTTAAATGCAGAGCATTTCTTTAACTCACGATGTCACCCGTTCTTGGCGTCCGTAGTTGTCCGCATCTCTCGCCTCGACATGCCCGGCTCAGACGTTTCGCTATCGGCGCGATCAACATTCGATAGCGCGCCAGGCACGTTTCAAGGACACTCTCTCCCCTCTATCGGAACTCAACGCGCGCCGAGGCTGCCATTTTTACTGCTGACGAGCGCTCTCTCGTCAGCAGTTGCCACAAGTGCAACAACATTAACTTAACGCAAACTACTTAACGTCGTGCGCCCCTGGAAATGCTCTGCATTTGATCGTGCCCCTCGCGAGGGGGATGTTTCACTGCGTCGCCATGCGAACAGTTTGGCACGATTTAGTTTCAGTTCCGTATCTCCCCGCCGCGGCAGTGGAGAGAAGGCGGCCGGCCGCGACTCTCGCCACCGCGGCGCTACGGTTGCGAGTTGCGCTAGGAAAGCGAGCGTCGTCTGCTAGCTAGTTCCGCTCGGCATCTCCGGTCTTCGCCAATTCTGGCTGCTCACTGCAAAAGAAATAACTTTTTTATAAGTAAACTTAGCCCACGATAATTGCTTGTCAGCCACAAGTGACTAGATCACGCAAAATGTTTGAGTCGTTAGGACTAGCACTCTGACTACACGTTTACCGACCCACGGTATCACATAATTTTTATTTAACCTTTAGGCTGCCGTTAGCTCTTGACGAATTCGAGAACACATCTGCTATACTGCTGTTCTCCATTCAATAAGCAACGGAATAGTGTTGCGGGATGCACGACATCAGACATGAACTATAACAGATGCGAACGATCCGTTTACATGGCAGCCATGACCGAGCCGTGACAGGCTATGCCAAAAGGTTTCAAAAAGATTAGAGATTATAGCAAAGCTAACTATTCAGCGATAAACAGTGAACTGGCCGGTTTTCTTGACATATTTTTGCCTGATCACTCGAACGTTCAATTGAAGTTAACTGGAACATGTTTAAAACAAAAATAAACGAGCTAATTAATCGGCACGTTCCTCTCAGACGCGTATTTAATACAAAAAGACACCCTGGTTCAACCGAAATTTGTTACGTCTCTCTAACAAAAGAAACGGCTTTTCCGGAGACAAAGCATTCATGCAATGCCGCACACCGGTTAGCCTACAAGGCAGCTGGGGCAGCCTATTCACTGCCTTAAAAGTAGCTAAATCGACCTTTTATAAAACCACACTACCGAATATTCTTAAAAACAAACCCTAAGCGTTTTTGGACAATTGTTAAAGGCGAAGAGACTTACAAAATTTCTTTGGCTACACCTTCAGGTGAATTTATTCCAAGAAGCTTATGTTCTGAAGTGCTCAATAACATGTTTGCCCATTCATTCTCGTCGCCCATAAAACACCGACATTCGTCCCGAGCTGGAGCCTAGAAATCATTTCAAATGGATCCAATAGTTTTTTCCTATGTTGGCCTTAAAGCAATAATTGATAATTAAAGCTAACTTCGTCTTGCGGAATTGACGGAATTAACAACAAGTTTTGAAAAATACGAGTGCAAATTGTTTCATAATTTTACAATGCTTATTTTCTTAATCCTATCATTCTGGTACTTTGCCCAAAGACTGGAAAACTGGAAAAATAGTACCTCTTTACAAATCCGGTGATGCTAATAACCCATCAAATTACAGACCGATAACTTTAACCTCTGTTCCAATCAAAATAATGGAACACGTCATTTTTTCACATCTGGTAAAATTTCTGGAAGAAAATTGTTTCTTTTCCTTAAATAAGCACGGAATCCAAAAAGGTTTCTCCTGTGAGACACAGCTCCTAAAAACTTACTAATGACTTACATGTTTGCCTCGACTCTGGTTATTCGGTGTGATTGTAAATTTCTAGATTTTGCCAAGGCTTTCGATAAAGTTAACCACTCACTCCTCCTGTACAAAATGAGCGCGCTAAATATTGACCCCACACTCCTTAATTGGGTACGCCACTTTCTCACATCACGTGTCCAATTCGTTACGGCAATGACATAGACTCACCTCTAATTCCAGTTGATTCTGGCGTTCCCCAAGGGTCTGTCTTGGGTCTGTTATTGTTTTTAATTTACGTTAATGACCTGCCTCACAACATATCCTCTCAAATATGCCTCTTTGCTGACGACCTGCGTGATCTACCGTAAAGTTTCAAATGATACCGACACCTTATCCATCCAAGCAGACCCTCAACAACATTTCCCAGTGGTGTTGCGTATGGAAAATGGACCTCAATACTAACAAGTGTAAATCCATGCGTGTTTCCCGTACTAACTTAGAGTGCGCAAGGTATTACCTCAACAACAATTGCCTAGAATCAGTCAAATCTTACCGTTACCTGGGCGTCCACATTACTAACACCCTTTCATGGAAACCACATGTAGAATACATAACGGCCAAGGCTAATCGCACTTTAGGATACCTCAAAGAAATTTTTTACTTAGCTACGTTATCATTAAAATTACTGCTGTTCACCACGTACGTTCGTCACAGTTAGAGTATGCATCTTCAATATGGGATCCAGGCCATGCTACACTAACACACGCAGTCGAAGCCATGCAAAACGGTTCAGCTCGTTTCATCTTGGCTAACTATCATCGTACAGCTAGCGTAACTGTCATGAAGGCGACTTTACATCTCCCATTGCTTGCTACCCGCCGGAAGCAGTCTCGAATTCTCCTCTTCCACAAAATATTCTATCAAAATCCTTCTTTGCGTTCCCTTTGGATTGAATCTGCACGATTCATATCATCTCGACGCGATCACTTACAAAAGGTCAACGTGCCTCGCTGTAACACGTCAGCATACCAACAGTCCTTCTTTCCCAGAACCAGCAATGAGTGGAAGTGTCTACCAGCCGCCCTAACAAGCATAACCGACGCCATACTATTCAAAAATGCATTGTCAAACCTGGTTTAGTTGTTTCATGTATCACGCACTTCTAAGTTTCTTATTTCTTTTCTCTCTTGCTGTCGATATTTTTAAATGTTGCATCTGCTTCCTTGTATACTTTTGTGTATATTTATTGTATCCTTGCCCCTCCCCTCTGTAATGTACTTCAATGTACCCGGAGGGTATTATCAATAAATAAATAAATAAATAAATAAACCCCCACATCTTCGTCTTTTACAAAGGCTAGGTCCATACCGTTACGCTGCACGTCCCTGTTCATCCTCGTGTTGTGACATTTTCTCCTCGCCGCAAGGGACCGTCCTGTCAGTACCACAGCGAATGAACGGGTGCGGTGGTGATGGGTTGAGATGAGTATAAACAGTGAACTACTTTCCGCAGCGGATGACGATGATGGGCTTGGTGAAGACTAGTCCCCGAAAATGGAGGCCCAGCAGGTGATGACGAAACGGTGAGTGTACTGGGAGCCACGCCGGGCTAAAGCGCTGGCGACTCGATTCAGCAAGATAAGCAGGCCTCGGCATGTCACATCAAGTCTGGGTTCGGTTGTACTGCATCGGTCCCTCACGATCTCGGGACACGAACCGGGGGACATCTTCGAGTACTGGTCGCGCTGGGCCAGAAGCAGCCCCACACGGCCCATGTACTTTCGATGATTGAGCTGATGCCGAAAGAGTGCGACGATGATGCCACGATGAGTATGAACCCGCACCCTCCACCAAAGTTGATATGAAGATAGCAGAAGACCGAACACGTGGTATAGGCGTCATTTACATGGTTGCCATCACTTAGCCCGGAAAGGCTACACCCACCAACTACTTCTTCTTTGCGAAAGGATAAGTCCAGACTGATTTGTGCAATTCCCGCTTCAAAATTGCCTTGTTAAAACACCTAGAGATTTTCAGAAACCCATGCGCCATGTGATTCGATAAACTTGCACAGTTCATATCTTAATGCGCATGCTTTCAATGCAGAGAAACGTAACATATACTTCAGCCATGAAGAAATTACTCATTTTACAGCCCATAGTTTCGTTTCTCAGTGAAAACATTTTGGCTGCCTAGCGTATTCATTTGAACAACGTGAACTCCGCTACATCGCATGCGTGCTATCGAGGACCCCAACAGCAAAACATTCTTAGGGTTAGTGTACTTTACGGTACTCATATTGACGTTAACGTGCTCGCGAAACAGGGACAAAGGGGACAAAGATGACACAGCGCTTTCTTTTTCCCACCTGTTTTGTGAGCACCTTCATTTCTGTGAATGATACTTTAGAAGTAGCTCAGTCGTTGACTAGCGGCAGTATATGTAAACCTAATGCAGTGCAATCAAGCCCGTCAAAAACCACATACTAATTTGTCTGAGTTCTGTGCTGATGCCGGTTTCGGTGTGTTTGCAATACGACACTTTAAGTAGCGCATACTATCGCTTATGATCACAGCAGACAGAGGCACGAACTTTGTATGAATATTTCGACCAATCCCACCCGTGTTTGTTTTTTGGCGTTGTATCTAAATACGCACAATAGGCAAGAAATTGACGTGACACTTTTGCGAAAGCAAGCATGCAGTATAGGATTTATATTATATTTGTTTTGAAGTTCTTTAGGGGCACAATTTACTGCTGCACATTGTTGAATCTGCTGATTAGCCATTTGCCACAAGCTGGTAGGAGACGGTGGTGGTGACTATGAGACTTGCCAAGTGGCGGAAGAAAAAAAGAAAGCAAGAAAAAAGAGTGGTTATAGATATTCTCATGGTACATAAGAAAACAATTTATGCGTGGAAATATGTTTAAAGAGTGCGCGCGTTTATCGTGTATATCTGGAGCTACGTTCGTACAAGTACGCAATCTCTTCGGACATAATTTAAACAAGGTGTGACTACTACATGGTTATTACCTAGATGTTTTAATCTAGCATAGATTGCATGACCTCGAAAGATGATTGCATACTAAAAACCCACGGCAGTCGATGAGGACGACATACCCGCGAACTTCTTTAAAGTATCTGTATATTTTGCATGGTGTTTTGTGAGCCTTGATAATACAGATGTCCCCTACTTAATAATGGAGTAGCTGAAAGTTGGCGCTCTGTCGGTGCGCATCTTTCCTCTCCGGGTTTTCTTAGTTTATCTTTTTTTAGGTTTGCTTGTCCGTCGTTTTTTAACCCCTAAACCTTGACTAGACCTGTAGCGGAGCCAGGGAGAACGATAGTGCTTGGGCGCACTCCAGGGCTGAGGCGTTCAAAGTTTTATTCTCCTCGGCTGAATTTGTAACAACTTACGTAGAGTATTTACGGGCACTTGATATCGGTTAAATGCTTGCGAATGTGCATGCTTCTCATTAGAGCATGGCTTTGCATGGGGCACCGGTACGCAGCTGCACAGAGCTAACGGGAGTTCATCTGAAGGGGTGCATATCTCGAGGGTTCGTAGACGATGCGGCTGAGCAAGGAGAATCCCGTGGAGACGAGTTATTGGCATTTTCTGCAGTTCAAATTGATGCCGTCTTTAATTTTCTCTCAGGGGTATTGTATTTCCTTGTGAACTAGCTTGGCAGTAAAAATTGCTGGGAGCATCACAAGTGCTCGTTTGTATGACTCACAATTTATTATATCTTGTTTTTTTATTTTACTTCTTTGGGTTCACAAGAAGGTGTGCCATGAGTAATTCGTCTGAAATTTTTTGATAATTTCAACATTTGCTGATAACCGGGAACGTGTGTGATAAGATGTATCAATATTTCTGGGCACGCATAAGTGGTAGAACCGGGAATATACTTGAATCCCTGGATTCTGCTGTGAGGCCCGTTCGTGTAGATGGTTCTGCAGTGGGGTTGGGGGCGCCTTGGTGTTAAACTCCGAGGTCTGGGTTTGGTGCAGTTTCAGACCTTCGTACGTTTGCAGAGTATTAAAAGCGCGTACTTATTGATCACAGAGCTAACACCACTACCCCTAATGCAGGTTTTTCTTGTGGCTGCGGCTTCTGGTAGGGCATCGCGTTCTACATTCAATCAGGCCAGCTCAGAGGGGAGAGGAGATCATATCCTGGTCAGGGAGAGGGTGGCGCGAAGGAAGGTGGCCAACTGGTCCTCCATCCCCCGCGCCCCCGTGCACACGTTCTCGGCAAGCCGGTTCGGCACGTCGCATGTGGTCACGAAGAGGTCACGACTTACGTGACACCGAAATGGCGGCTCCGGGTTTGCGAAAACATGCGCAGGCGAGGCGTAGGGAAACAAGGGTCCCTACAATCCCCCACTCCTCAAGACCAAACCTGCACCGCTTGGACAACCGCTGCCCAGCAAAATCACAACACGTCCCCACGATTAACAAGACTCGCCCCAAGTCAACAAAGGTCCGCAAAGTCCGTAACAGTTCTCTCTTCTTGAAGCAGCACCACACCACAGGCACAGTCCACGACACACGTTCAGTCCGACGCATCTTTGCAGTCACCGGAGGTGGGGCAGCCCAGGAAAAGCCGGTCGGGGCCGCAGATGTAAACATCAGGCGATAGGGGCGGGCGTAAGCCGCAGGCCGAGGGAGCAGGCTTAAGAAGCAGACGGGACGGAGTCTTTTCAGACAGGAAGGGGCCTCTTGAGCTAGTCGTTCGTCCGGCAATGCCCACAGCGTTTGCCGCAGAGACGGCGGCCATGGTCATGAGGGCACGAGAAGAGCTAGTCGACACGGGGTCGTGGCCCGACGGAGTGTGCAGGCCGGGCCCGTAAGGGACCCGCCCAGAAGATCAGCTATTGGGGTGCTCGGGTGCTGCCAGTTGTGAAGTTTCCGTGGGAGGTGCCTTGGTGAGACGCCAGGTGTACCTGCTCGGCAGGCCGCACCTCAATCGCCGCTGAACCGCATCAAGCAGGCTGCGGCCTACGGACGGGGCCTGGGAGGCCAGCGATGGTAGGCACCAGCGGCTGTAGGAACCGACCGCGTGTACTATGGCTGCAGCGGACATGACCGGACCGGGGACAAACGCCAGGGGGAACATGCTGCGGAAACAAGTCGGGAAAGCGAAACAGGGTGCTCGGGCCAGGCCAGAGCATAAAAAAGAACCCTAACACTGGTGCAGCGGTTCGATACCTCAGAATTTGTTTGCCCAGGGCAGAAGCCCCCCCCCCCCCGGTATCACTCACACTACACTCGAGGTTATGAAGCTAAACCATGGAGTTGCAGAACTGAAAGTGTAAGCCTTAGGCCCCACTCATGACCGGCCCCCCGCGAGTCGTGGAAATAGCACAGAAACCGCTCTTCGCAGACTGCGCCTAATAACCACTTTGAAGGGGTCGCAGGACTCCTTCGATGGTATATATATCAGCAGGAGTTCCCCTTCGATAGAGCAGAAACGCATACTACAAAAAACGACCAAAGCAAAACAATCAAACAAACGAATAAGCGCGCCTGCAGCCATACCAACTGCTTTATGGTCGGCGCCGTCTGCAATATGAGCTGTTAGCGACGTCTCGGCGGACTCTCCGCCCCCCTCCTCAGAAGTTTGGCCCTTGTGGGCCTGTCAATGCTTTGGGTTCACAAATATTTTCTACTTGGCACCGACAGCAGTACAAGCTATTACCGGACACCCGGCGGCCACGCCACCTCGCTCCATCTCAGAGCACGGCTCTTCCCTTAGCCCAACAAAGACAAAAACAAAAAACAAAATATCACTACCATTACCATATTATGTATTCATGTTATGTACAGGCTATTTACAAAACGAATATGTCTGCCCACCATTAAGGAACTCTTCACTGCTGAACGGCGTGCCGGAATTGTAGGCAGGGGCGGTTTGGGGGGTTGCCCGGGATGTGGTGCGTGGTGGCAGCTGTCCCTTCGGGGCTCCGTTTGTTGTGCTGCGCGATGGGAGCGTGCGTGGGGCGCCGCGAGATGCGGTGAGCGCCCGCGCGAGCTCTCGGAAGAGGGAGGCGCGCTCGTAGAGCTACCGTCGAGGCGGCGGGTGCGCGGGTAAGAGCTGCCCGCTGGCGCCGCCTCCGGAGTGCGAAGCGTCTCCGGCAGCGTTGCGTGTTTGCCGCGCGCGCACGAGATATTCGGAACGGAGTGTGCTTCCGATACCTGGGCCCGCTTTGCTAACGGGAGCACGGCTGCATGAACGCCTTGCCTACCTTCCTTTAGCAATGTCAATCACAATGCCTGTTTCACTCAGTAATCACGGCCGAGAATTACAGGCACTGTCTGGCCCGGGAGATGCACCAATTTATGGCGACGCACTCGTTTCTCCCATACGACTACAAGAATCGCCGAGCCACCAGAATTGGCTTCCCGCTCGCGACGTGGGGTGGGATGTCGCAAGGTTGCAATCGAACAGCTGTCCGATACTTCTGAGCGGGGACATCATCGCCGATTAGCGAAGCAGTCGCTCCGCTGTCCAGAAACCCCGCAATGTTTAGACTAGTGATCATAAGGGTAATGAAAGGCGCTGGTGCGTTGGGGCGTTTCACCCTGCACGCTATTGGAATTAGGGGCTCAGGCTCACCGCTTAATGTAGCTATAGCCGTCGGTGACGAAGTGCTCAGAGACGGCTGGGGACGTTTCCAGAATGGCGCTGGCTTCCGGCGCCGGGCATGGAGCGGTGCACGCGCGGGCATCGTGGCCTGTTGCGGGGCACTTGTAGCAGACGATGACGAAATGCGACTCCGCAGCCTGAGGCCTCTGTCCGCGTAACGCTGGCGGGATCCCTTGGCTTGGTACACTGGCGTAGCGGTGGGGTTCCGAGTGCGCTACTGCTCTCTGACCGTCGGGCTGCACGTTCGGTCCCCTCGAGCTTTCCACACGGGCGTAGCTGTTGGATTCCTCACGCGCGGTTTGTACCCGGCCGTAGCCGTGCCGCGACATGCCTTGCTGGGCGTCAGAACGCGCCCGCATTTGCGTACGAGTACAGGTCGAGCGCGCATTGCGACACATCGCGCAGCTCTATTTTCACGCCCCCTCGTACGCTGCTGTCGCCGTGGCGCGCGGCATGGGTGGAGGGGGCGCACCCTGCCAAGCGCACCTTGGCTCCAGCGTGGCGTGGGCTGGGGTAGGCGGGCGATAGCTGCGAGGCTTGGGTGCGTTTTGCTTCGCTGGCAAGTTCATTGAGGTTGGCGAACTGACTGTCTTGAAGGTACGCTGCAAAAGTGAGGGGGGGGGGGGCTGACGTAAGGCAGGCGACATGCGCCCCAGTCGTAAACGCTTTCCAGGTCTGCGTGGTGGGGTACGTTCGTCGCGCAAACGCTCCGGCGAACGAGGCGGCCGCAACTCTAGAGCTGTGAGGCTCGTACACGGCGGGGTCGGGTTCACTAGAGCTGCGCCACAGCTCCTCCTTTGCAAACATATGCGCTGGATTGCTACGACCAAGGCCCGGAGGGCATGACCTCGTTGCAGCCCGTGGTACCTGCAGGTGGCCGCAAGAAGCGTCCCGCCCGCCGACACCATTCGGCACACCGGCAGAAGTGGGATGATGGCTCCCGTGACTCTCCCGGGCGGTGCTTTGGTTGCCTGCTAGGTTAGCGCCGCCTGGGCCTCAGAGGGGCCTGGGCGTAGTAGTGGCGGGCGACCGGCTCGGAACTAAGTGATAAACCCTCGGGCTATCGGATTGCCTCATGCCGGCAGAAGTGGGATGGCTCCCGCAACTCTCCTGCGTGGCGCGTCAGTTATCGGGGAGAACAAGGGTCCACACAACCGGTAACACACATTACACAGAAATTAATGCGCTGGACTAGTGTTAGCCGCAAAAAGGTATGCAAGGCTGAGTCCTAAACGCAATAAAAGATCCCGGCGTTCGGCCAAGGCTGCGAAACACTTTGCAGATTGACAATACAGCATTTCGTTCTTTGTTTTCGCGTCCGAACTCTGTGCCTAAAGAGCTGCAAGAATAAAAAATATTTATAAGATATTGCATTTGGTGACAAATTGCTTCGTCATCCGACAACAAGAATGCTCCGTCGCTTTCTTGTTCAGTAGAGCAGAAGAAGGTAAGTTCGCTGGAAAAAAAAGCGGAAGGAAGGCCATTCAAACCACTTCATCTTGGGACACAAAACAAGTCCTTGAAAAAAACATTGGTGCAGAAATTTCTAGAATTATCTACTAATGCGTAGCATTCTATAGCGCTTGTCCTGGGTGTGCGTTTTTACTGGTCAAAGTTTAGTTTTTCTAAACACTGTCCCAACTATTATCTCTATTTACGCTAATATAACGATTCCAAAAGGAACATTCAAGAAATCTGCAATTATGGGGAAATTCCGTCTGTTATTTATTGTGACATTTTCCGCGATTTTTTAGCACTTTTCTTATTTTTTTGTTTTTCTAAAGTTCGTTCGAACAATTATCTCCATTTACGTTATTATAACGATAACATTTGGAAGTTTCCCGAAATCTCCATTATTGTGGAAATGCAGGGGTTTACACTGTTCGCTAGTGTTCGTAATTATGTCCTATTTTTCTTTTTTTTTAATTTCGTTTCACCAATTAGCTCAATTTTTGCTATTATAACGATCACATGTCGAACTTTCGCTATATCTGCATTATTGTGGAAATGCCATGCGTTATACATTTGGTATTTTCCGAAGTTATTTTATATCGTTCTGGTTTTTTCGTTTTTCAATATTTCGTTCGACCAATGATCAAAATTTACGGTAGTTGAATAATCACATTTTGAACTTCCCCGAAATGTGCACTATTGTGATAATGCCGGGGATTACACGGTTCGCCAGGTTTTGTAATCATTTTATATCATACTTATTTTCTTAGTTTTTGAAATTTTTGCAACCAGTTTTCTCTACGCATTTATAGTGGTTACAGGTGGAATTTCCTTGATATCTGCATTTTTGTGGCAATGCAGGGCGTTAGGCGGTCTCGGCTAGGGAGGTACTCCAACAACAACACTACCCACTATATAATATTCCTACTGAAAAGCCTTACACATAGATATAACGTATGCTATGACGAAGACAGACATTTCATACAGCTTAAACGTGAAGTTTAACAATTTGCATTATCAGAACCTGCAAGAGCAGCGGGTCAGAAACAGTAGAAACATTTTTTAGAACTTGTTTTGCACTTTAATTGGTTCACGCATTTTTACCGTTTGTTTCAATATTTTAACGGGTACCCAAAACTATTGTTCAACAAATGTGATAGCAAGAACTACGAAAGAAAATTTCTAAATTTGAGCTATAGTTTATGCGTCTTTTTGTGACCCGCCGCTTTGGCTAAGTGGTTGTGGCGCTGTGCGGATGGTGGGTCTATCTCATGAACGTATTTCTAACGCTTCGCTGCTTATCGTACATTTGTGACACGTCTCTTGGTGCGATTTAGAACGTTAATTTAGCTTGGTGATGGGCTGAACCCCGGAAAAAAGAGGCCTCAAGCATATTCAACACTATTATTAGCAAAAAAGAACAACAAAGCTCACACCAATGCCCACGACTTGAATGTAGCGAAGATCTAAGCAAGAGCAGCGTTTTTCTTATTTTTCGCCTCACTGTGTTGTCTAATCCTTGATGCTGCACAAGGAAGCAGAGCTGGATATTCGTCTTCCGCTATCGCACACAGTTCGGCGCCGCACGTATATCGCGGCCTTCCTTGGTTGTTTCGCGCTAATCGCTGCGGCCGCGGCATCGTCGGCTTCCTCCGCCAAGTCCCGAGCACGGGTCCTGCCCACGCCTCTTTTCCCTCTTTGCCTATGTCTCCGTTGCCGCCTATCTCTCCCGTCATCATGCCGCTGCTCCATGTTGGGCGCCTGCGGAAGGGGGTGTGGTTTGACCTCTAGATCTCAAGGTCATAACTGGTAACCCTGCGAAGAGCGCCCGAGGTAGAGTGGTGTAGCTTTCGCTATAAAATACTTGCTGTTCTGGGCAGAGGTGCCGCAGGGCACGTCAGTTTGCTGGAAGATCACGCTTCGTACAGAATAAGATAGGCTCGTTTGCTGCTGCTCCTGCTGTGCCCCATAATCATCTTCACTCTCCTTTCTTTTAACCAATTTTGTCAGCCGAAACGCTTCTTCCTGTAACTTGGGGTGCTATGATCACAACAATACTAATTCCATGCCGGCGAAGCAACCCCTTAGCGTTGTCTTTGCGACCGCCTTCAGAAGTAATTCTAAATCCCTAACATACGAAACAAAAAATTTTGTTTCGCTATCAGGTTTTGGACGTCTCCCTGACAGTGTTATAGAAGGCGATATGTGTGGACCAGTTGAAACTAGAAATGGATTAACGGAAGCACAATACTCTAAATGCATCGCAAGGAGCAATTGCTACCAGCGCGGGTATATCACGCGAATGTGCTCGTGAAAAAAGCCAAGAAAACCGCAGATCACCGGAGAGAAGGCCACATTAGGGGAACACACAGACAAAAAGACACGTACCCTCTTCTGAAGTTCTGAGAGGCTCTTAAGGTGCGCTCCCAATACGCAACGCGAAGGGCAAAAGCGGGCAGGACCACTGCAGCGATCGCCGTCGGGGTGATAACGTTTGCCGTCAACACCTTCTTCGGAAACAACGTTTTTTGCTTTCGTTTGGCTGTCTGGTATTACAACAAGAAGTCAGGGTCGTTGAGGTTTCATCATAAACAGGTACTGCAGCGCCCTCTGCTCCTCATCTCTTATGCTGGGCGCATTTCGGCGTTGGCTGCGAGAAGAGAATCAGGTGACAGCGGAGCCTATTGCAGGTAACCGCTATCCAAACGTGCACAAATCGATACTTTATTCTCTTCTTTCATTCTCGTCTGGTCTTTATTCTTTCTTATTCTTACTGTCTTTCCTTCTCGTCTCTCTTTTATTCTCGTTGGTTGGCGCTCTTATCCGGCGTCTTGGCGCCGGCTATGAAAGACGAGAATAAAGAATCGAACTGCCCGTGCCGTGCTTGCGCACCAAGCACGCTCCGACGTCTCTTTATTCTCGTCTTTCATAGCCGGCCCAAGGCGCCGGATAAGACCGCCAACCAGAGGGCGCTACATACTTATTTATCGTGAGCGCCGGACAGTTCCGCTCCTCATCTCTTTATGGTTGCTGGGCCGCATTTCGGAATCTGTTGCCTGCGAGAAGATTACTTCAGGTGACATGCTTCCAGCCTATTGCAGGTAACCGCTATCCAAACGTGCACAAATCTGGATAGTAAATCGGCTTTAAAAAGGTTACAAATCTGTGCCTGCTACTCAGAGATAAACTTTTCCTGCAAACACATTTTTTCTGGTCTGCAAAGGGCCCTTGTCCTACAGAAGTTGGCAAATGCTTTCGGTTTGTATGATTCATAATCATCTCCATTGCCAATGACAGTTCAGGTGTTTCAGCAGGCCTCGAGCGTAACAGACAAATGAACTTCGGGCTCACCCTGCAATTTCCCCTTGATTGCGCCAAACTGTAGTCTATCTCCAGACAATCTCGTTCACTGTGTTTAACTGACCCGTCTTGTTCCGCTTGAACAATGATGCTGGCCCCTAAAATGAGCACCGACCAATCCTTCTCGATGATGAAAGCGATAGGTGTTGTGCGTTCGATCGCTATCTTTGCTGGTATACAGAAAGATGAGCAAGTCAACGCCGGTCACTGTGTTTCGGAAATTAGTGTTCTGACCATAAGTATACAACTCACAAGATTGGCAAAATGCCGATATATAAGTTAGGGTATTCCCTCTATACTTATTAGGTGCGGAGTACCTTAACAACGCACAATGTCCGTCCGCGTCCGTGCGCATAGCATTTACAATCGCAAAAAATTACACAGGCCCCGGCAGGATTCGAGCCTGTGTCTCGTAGACCAGACAGAGTTAGTGTCAGTCATCTTACACATTGGGCTACGAACGTGTGTTAGTAGGACCCGAGAGTCTATCGGATTACTCCCTATTCTAAAACCACGCGCAGTACTGAGGACCTCCTAATGTCCGTCCGCGTCTATCCGTGCGCACCCACCAAAAAAGCGAAATTGGTTTGAGCCGTGAGCAGCAGTTTCATTTAGGAAATAATCAAGGTGCAACTCACGGGTGAAATCGAATGACGTTCAGGACACAAATCGGATGTCACTCGAAGCGGCAACTGGATGTCATTTAAAGTCCCCGTACTCCGCACCCTGGCATCATCCACGGAGTGGAAATCACTCTTCGCGAGCGCTGTTATTTAGGGAGTAACGGGAATTGCAATGCGTCCTGTGGGGCTTCATTTTTATTAATCTCTCTTTCTGACAACGAGCGAAGGCTTGAGGGGTTTTAATAGCGATATTAGGCAGTGTTTAGATTAGGACTGGTCGGAGGATTATCCAGGAAAGGGTGCAGGCAGCGGTGAATGCTTTTAAGGAACCACAGTAAGGGCCCATCCTTCAGACATGAGCTAACGGAGAGCATGCCTTGCAATATTGGTAGGTTAGTTTTCAGTTTTGAGGGCGCGCCTACTGGGTGTATTCTCACTGGGTACGAAAGAAACCTTCTATACAAATGGAACCACTTAAATTTTTGCAGGAGCGTAGCGATATCTGCACAAACGCGGCTTCCGAAAGTCGTGCACACATGTAGGAAACAGGACCTTTACAAAACAAGTCGCAGCGCACAATTCGCTTCAGAGATTTCCTCTAAATCGTGCGTAAACGGAGGCTGCGGAAGCTCTATGCGAAAAGTGAAGGGTGGAGCCAAAGGAAAAACAACGGTATATGAAATCCCGCACCCACAAAAACCAAAACACGAAGTTGTACCTTTGTACAGAAGGGTTCGCAAAGATAATAAAACTGTTTTCAGTCGGCAAGGTGTAATTTGTTTTTTCGGCGACAAACAAGCTTGCTTGCGCAGCTTTGCCACAAAAAGGCAGGATGCTCAAAGAAGAATGCCCCTCCGTATGCGCAGTGTGCAAAAGAGGTTGTTAACGGCAGTCTGTTGAAACACGGCAGGCCGTAAGTAAGGCAGACCGGTAACCGGTTAAGGGAGCATGCAGAAAAATTAAATAAATTTAATGGTGCCCATCTTCCGTCTCACTTTAAAAAATGCACGCCGTGAGAATATGCTTCCCCATTCCACTTTCCAAGCAAACGCGGGTCAAAGATCCCATGAGATTAAGGAAGCGTATTAGATAAAGAAAGAAATGGTGCAATGTGTCAACAACGCGCCTACCTCTCTGTGTTACTGTGAAATGAATTATTGACACCCCTCTACCATAGCCTCCTGTCTAGTGAATTTCTCCGCACAGCTCATGTAAGCATCTTTTTCTTCCTTTGCCTATATAAATCGTTGAATGCCATGGCAGTGAAAGTTCAAGGCAGCGCCTGTCCTGTCATCTTTCCTGAACACAGCCATTTTTGCCACCTGAATGATGTCGCAACGTTCACACAACCCGTCCAGCAGCAAGTTCTTCTTAAGTGCTCTACCCCTTCCTGTAAAAAAAATTGCACAACGTTTATTTCAACGAGTTTATAAAAAAATTAAATCTAACTTGCAATCCTTGTAATGGTAAGCCAAATGAGTTCTTTATTTGAAAAGATTTATAAAATCACCTCTAAAAACACGTACCAATTAGGTAGCCCATGCGATATTTACCATTAACCTTCGCTGAAAGCGGTGAAATACTGTTTAGCTAAAAATACCCGCCTCGTTCATGGAAGAAACCAGATGCAGTCAACAGAAACAAAGCTCGCCACTATCGACCTTGTAAAACGCCGCTACAATACAACTTGGGTATTGAAGCTTCACACAGCCTGGTGGATTCGCACACCCTGCTCACTTCATTTGGTGCTTTATTTTCAGCAATCAAATCTGAGCCCTTCTTCTGTTTCCCTGCCGTGCTCGAACCTTCGCTGGAAATAGAATTGAAAGAAAACCGAGCTTCAGACATACAATAAAGCCTACGCAAATTAAATCGGGTCTCCTTGCCGCACAGTTGCTGTCTGCCAATACCGCTGCCTTACTCTCCCAACCCACTTGCTTGGTTCGTAGCAATCCTTTTGATCGAACAGATTTTCGCTGCAGCTTCATGGTAGGTGCAGCGCTTCGCTTGACCAGCGGAATTAAAATATTGGATTACTCGTGGGGTCATTCCGATCAGCAATGGCTCGTCTGCGGCCGCCGCTCACTGGAATACTTTACGGGCGAATTCATAACGACAGCAGCAGACAGACACGGAGTAAAGAAATGCATTGACACAATGTGGTTGGAATACTTTTTTTACTAAGGTAGGTGTACGTTCTTGACTGCCCATTTTAGGGAGGAATCGGCCGTTGTTACCTCTGATTGGCGGCAGGTGGAACGGGCACAGAGATGATTTTTATTGTTTTTTCGCCAGCCACAGAGGTATTTTTATAGAAGTGTTTTCTATACGTACGGGCTACATTACTCTGCTCTTAAGTGGTGTGTCTGTGAACGCCGTTCTATTCATAAGTTATGTGAGGCCAAGAGCGTTGGCGAACATGCCACCACGATTAAGTGCTTCACACAGACTACGTGACACGGTACGAGTTTTTTGTCACACACAAGTAGGCGACACAAAATGTCTGACAAGCCATGGCTAATGCCTAGGTGTAAAATTAATACTTCTTACATAGTACTAGTTGTATACTCCCAAAGAAGCAGTATAAAATCACAATTAAAAACTGTGAGTTGGACATGTTTGTGTCGAATAAGGAATCCACAGATCTTGACACAAAAGAACGACCTCCGTACCAGATTAGAGGATGGACTGTGAGCTATGTCCCAAATGACCTTGTTTATTTAAACGGAACGTTTATATTATCTCTTTTGTTGATCTCGTTGGTGTTCGTAATAATTTCCGCGTCACACAGCCATAAGGAGCGCGTGAAACCCTTCTAATATACTTAGAAACTGACTGTATATTTCTTGACTTTTCCAAAGCATTTGACCGCGTGCCCCATGCAACCTAATCTCTAAATTATCTGCTCTACGACTTGACTCTTTGACACTATCCTGGATTCGAACAACTTTCCTTTTTTTTCGGAAACAGTTCACAGTTGTTAACAATTTTTCTTCCCCACTTTCTTCTGTCAGTTCCGGTGTGCCGCAAGGCAGACCGTCCTGGGCCCTTACTCTTATATCTCTACATTAACGACTTACCGACCCAAATAACTTCCTGCATGCGGATTTTGCAGATGACTGTATTATTTACCGTCCCATTTACACTACTGATGATCACTTAGCACTCCAAGCAGATCTTAACCTTCTTTGTAATTGGTGCTCCAAATGGCTCATGACATTAAACTTTACCAAGTGCGTGGTAATGTGCTTCAGCCGTAAACATGTAAATTCGGAAATTTCTTATCATTAAACAACACTGTGCTTCCCATACTCTTCGTACAAGTACCTTGGTGTTCTTCTTGCAGCCGATCTTTCATGGGTCCCACATATCACGTCTTTATGCGCCAAAAGCATCACGTTCGCTTAGGTTATCTACGTCGCAACTTGCGAATTCCCCTACTAACATTCGTAAACTCGCCTTTCAACATTCATC
>JABSTR010000243.1:0-59736 GCA_013339765.2 Haemaphysalis longicornis
AATGATGCTCTTTGGTGTGGTTTTGCCAGCGCTCATGGAAGAAACAAATCTAGAGAAAGATAAACGCACAAAGCGCGCAGAAATAGTATAAGTAAAGAGTCGGATACACAGCAAGAACAATAACAATGTTTTACTTACGTAGCGGCAACGGGACTTGCCTTCATCAGAGTAAAGTTACATGATTTTGCTGTCGCAAACATTTTGAACACATTTCTTATATAGGTTTGCATAAAACTGTGAGAAAGAGCGGAAATGTTTCGGAAATGGGGAGTGTGTATACAGTCAGGCTACGCCTGTGTTTACAACATCAACAAAAACAAGAAAAATAAAAAGGGGGGGGAGCGAGAGAGAGAAAAAGGGGTCGGTTTAACAATGCAGCGTTCAAGGTTGCACCATGACGGGTCAACGTATGCCGCGCGGGCTGCAAGTTCAGACATGTGGGGGAAACTGGACAACCGCGGTTTGAAAAGAAAGGGAAGAGTATACAATAAGGTATTCAGTGACTGCTGAGACTGATTCGGGGGGAAGCGAAGATGGGTGTGCCCCCCCGCGGGTCAAGAGAATAGATAGGGAGCACAAAACAGCATTTCACAGAAGCTAGCAATTGAACAGGAAATAGGCAGGGTCACAAAAGGTTAAACATGAATAGATCACAAAGAGGTAAACATTCTTAAGTGGTGGTGGGAACGAGGCCTCCCTCCCCAGGACAATTGGCATTGTTGAGCCGCATTAGGCTAATAAAGCTGCTGTATTAGGAGAGCTTCTGCGAATTCTGATGGCAAACTCGAGGGTAGGAATAATGAACATAGTTATAAAAATCATGAAGCCGCTAATTTTAATCGAGGGATAAGCACGTTAGTTTTCCGTAACTTTCATTAATTCCAAGCGTGGCTTCCAGTTCCAGTTCCACCACAACCATGGCGCCCCGGGCGAGCGCCAGCGCCCCAACCCCGATGTCCACGGACGCGCGTCGCGCCAGCGACATGCCAACCCCTACTGGAAAACCTGCAGCGGCCACAACGCCCCGAGGGAACGCTCGCGGCTACACTAAGAAGCTCCCTGACCGGCGCCGCACCAACAGCATGCCACGCCCAACCTCCGCATCTTCAGCGACCACCGAGCCCACGAAAACCAACAGCAGCGCGTCCGCCGGACCTTCCGGGGTCCAAAATCCAGCCCTCCGTGCCACATGCCCTTACAACCTTCGAAAGAATCGGCATAGCAGCAACTGACTTCAACACAAAAAAACAGGTTACGCGGCCTCCTTCCCCGTTTCAAGACAGTTTTTAAAGTTAAAAAAATCACCGAAAAGCGCATACGTTCCGAATTGCACGTTTCCGCTCTTGCACAGTACTTGACTGCCGCGGTCGCTCCCAGGGGTCTTAGGATTAGAATAAAACCTGCTACTACCGAACTCTCCCCGTCCAACATGAATAAGTGGAAACAGGTACTCGATAAAGCATCCTTACAATTAACTGAAATAATCCTCAATCACTACGAAACTACGGCCCATTCTCTCCGAAAGAAAGAGGAACTACTTAGTCAGGAACTAAGCAAAAGAGAGTTGAAACTTTTAAGCAACTACGAATCTAAGACGGCCTCCGCCATATCCCGAACAAAAGACCGAAAGTTTAACCGAGATTAGATTTCTAACACTGGCCACATGCGTAAGAACCTAACAAGCTCCGGCACTAGTACCTGCCAGAACTCTGACAATACGGCCGATAATGTCACTACGACTGTAATAAATGCTTCGACTACTGCACCCCAAACAGTTCAGTTAAATCCCTGTACTAATATTTTTCCCTCGCCTGCCGTCACAAAAGAAAACCTTACCGGGAATGTAATGAACCTTTCAAGTATAACCCTCTCCCCAGCTCAGATGAACGTCTTGTCAAAGGACCTAAACTTTTGCCCGGCTACTGGTGGTTTTGATGAATTTCAACTTTTAAAGGACTTAGATAACTTCGCCAGAAACATGAGACTACGAGAATACTTCTACGATCACCCCGCGACGGAAGAAGCCCGCAGAACCCTACCTAGCTATAAGCACTGGACCCCTCCCACACAGCGTGATAGTTGCCTCAAAGCTGTCCAACGCGATGTGCGAAAAGCTTACCAAACACAAATTTCGTTCCACCACAACATGACTACCAATGAAAAGAAAGCCCTAGAGGAGCTCGCAAGCTCTCCTGACATAATTATTAAACCTGCCGACAAGGGAGGCGCAATCGTAATCCTTGACAAAACCGACTATGCTAACGAGGCCAATAAGCAACTATCAGTATCGACGTTCTATAAAGCACTACCCAATGATCCCACTCAAGATTATAAGCAAATTGTCAAAGATAAACTTGCTGAGCTTGTTAAAAATAAAACGATAAATGAAAACACGGCTCGTTCCCTGATCCCCTTAAGCCCAGTAGCCGGTAAATTCTATCTTCTCCCGAAGATTCACAAGGTGAACAACCCAGGGCGCCCATTGTTTCTGGCATTTGCACTGTTACCGAAAACCTCTCGCGCTATGTGGATAATCTCATTTGCGACATTACTCCCGCTTTCTCCCATCTCATTGAAATTCCACCTATCATTATCACTGATTACCAAGACTTTCTCTAAATACATCATCATCCTGAAGTTCCTGACTATTCTTGTCACCCTTGATGTTGCGTCACTGTATACTAACATCCCCCATGAAGATGGCATCGCCGCTGTATCCCTTGCGTATGAGCAGTCATCGTGCGACAAACCTATCGATTCTTCTGCTCTCCAAACATTCCTTAGGCTTATTCTTGAACTTAACAATTTTGAGTTCGACGGAGTTCATTACGTGCAAGTCAGCGGAACGTCAATGGGAACTCGAATCGGACCTAACTACGCTAATATCTTTATGGCTCACCTCGAATCAAACTTTCTTGACACCCAAAATTTAAAGCCAATGTACTATAAAAGGTATATTGATGACATATTCATGATCTGGCAACACGGTGAGGCGGAGCTCCTCACCTTCATTGAGGCATTTAACCTAGCCCATCCTAGTATTTCCCTTGCTCATTCCTATTCGGAACACAGTGTAAACTTTCTGGACGTCACCGTTACTACCTTCCAAGGTCGGCTTCAACTAAACTGTATAGAAAACCGACAGACACGCGGCAGTATTTGCACTTCCGAAGCAGCCATGTCAGACACTGCAAGACAGCAATACCTTACAGCCAAGCCCACCGATTTAGGAGAATTTGCTCAAACCAAGCCGACTTTGACTCAAACTGTCGAGAACTCAAGACCGCCCTCCTGAATAAAAAATACCCGGAAAAAGTCATCGACGACGCTATTGTGCGAGCCACCCAATTAGACCGTAACGAAATCTGTAAGAAAAAAGCCCCGAACGGGAACCCGCAAACTAACTTAGTTTTAACCCAGTCATCCTCCGCTCCAAGAGTGTCAACCGTGCTAAAAAACATCACAATATCCTAATGTAAAGTGACCGCTTAAAAAGCATATTCCCCGAACCACACCCGTTGTCTACCGGCGTAATAAGAATTTAGGTGACTTTCTTAACTACTCTCGTATCAACCGACCGGCAACTACTGGCTGCATGCCCTGCAATAAACCCCGGTGTAAAGTAAGCCCACACATGACCACTACACAGCGCGCCACCAGCACAGCTTCAGAATACTACGTAAATATAAAAGGTAACTTTAACGTGACTCCGCTAATGTCGTATATCTTCTAGAGTGCACTGTTTGTAGGCAACAATATATCGGCCAAACTGAAACGCCCTTCCGAATACGGTTCAATAATCACCGCTCTCATGCAAAAAGCTGCCCTTATTTGCCCCTGTCAAGACATGTGAACAGTCCCGGGCATGCATTTGAACATCTTAAAGCAACGATTTTAGAATCCGCCTTCAAAACGCACCACGACCGCGAGGTTCGGGAATCTTATCTCATTTATAAGTTTGGGTCAGCCACGCTTGGAATTAATGAAAGATACGGAAAACTAACGTGCTTATCCCTCGAATAAAATTAGCGGCTTCATAATTTTTATAACTATTGTTCATTATTCCTACCCTCGAGTTTGCCATCAGAATTCGCAGAAACTCTCCTAATACAGCAGCTTTATTAGCCTAATGCGGCTCAACAATGCCAATTGTCCTGGGGAGGGAGGCCTCGTTCCCACCACCACTTAGAATGTTTACCTCTTTGTGATCTATTCATGTTTAACCTTTTGTGACCCTGCCTATTTCCTGTTCAATTGCTAGCTTCTGTGAAATGCTCTTTTGTGCTCCCTATCTATTCTCTTGACCCGCGGGGGGGGGCACACCCATCTTCGCTTCCCCCCGAACCAGTCTCAGCAGTCACTGAATACCTTATTGTATACTCTTCCCTTTCTTTTCAAACCGCGGTTGTCCAGTTTCTCCCATTGTCTGAACTTGCAGCCCGCGCGGCATACGTTGACCCGTCATGGTGCAACCTTGAACGCTGCATTGTTAACACGACCCCTTTTTCTCTCTCTCCCTCCCCCCCCCCTTTTTATTTTTCTTGTTTGTTTGTTGATGTTGTAACACAGGCGTAGCCTGACTGTATACACACTCCCCATTTCCGAAACATTTTCCGCTCTTTCTCACAGTTTTATGCAAACCTATATAAGAAATGTGCTCAAAATGTTTGCGACAGCAAAATCATGTAACTTTACTCTGATGAAGGCAAGTCCCGTTGCCGCTACCTAAGTAAACATTGTTTGTTATTGTTCTTTCTGTGTATCCGATTCTTTACTTATTATATATATATATATATATATATATATATATATATATATATGAGAGACGTCGACCAGGGGTCCTGGTGAAGCGTTTATTGCAAGGAAACGGTGCAACCGGCTTTGGTGTGAGACCAGCCAAGATGGAGCCCAAAACGAACGCGCCCGTCGGCGAGATGATGATGGTAATGGGAGTGTTCCTGGATGGTGCAGGTTGTGGTGAGATTGGCCACTGCAGGACACGATATCCGATAAGACAGAGACTGTGCTCACACTATTTCCCCCCGGGCGGCGAGGCGGCCACCTGGCCAAAAGTCAAGGGGATGGTGAGCGGTAGACGAACGGCTTCACACGTGACACGTGCACAATCTCCACGCCGCGGCACCGGCGGTCGGTGACAGCACAAGTAGGAGCTACTAAATAGTTCACTGGAGAGGTACGCTGAAAAACTTTGTAGGGGCCAATAAAGCGGGGCATAAACTTTTCGCACAGTCCTGGCGCACGGAGAGGCGTCGAAAGCAGCACTTCATCTCCCGTATGAAAGGAGACATCTCGGTGAGCTGCGTCATAGCGAGATTTTGGGTCGTTCTGGCAGGACTCAGTGCTCAATCGGGCGAGATTCCGACAATGCGCTAGCCGGGAAACAAAATGATCCAGTGCGTTGTCTGTTGTAGACAACGGGCAGGAAAAGAAAGAGCAGTCCAGAACAGAAGGCGGGTGGCGGCCATAAACAAGAAAAAACGGTGAAAATCCGGTGGTACTTTGAACGGCGGTATTGTAGGCGTAGGTTACGAAGGGAAGAATAACGTCCCAATTCTTGTGGTCGGGGTTGATGTAGCAGGAAATCATATCGGAGAGGGTACGGTGGAATTGTTCTGTCAATCCATTCGTCTGAGGGTGATAGCTTGAAGTTGTTTTATGGGCAGTACTGGCTGATCGAAGGACTTCCTCAAGGACTGGCGAAAGGAATGTTCTGCCACGATCACTTAAAAGAGTGCGAGGAGATCCATGGCGCAAAAGATAGCGATAGCTTGGAGAAAAAAATCTGCCACCTCGGAAGCGCAACCCGTTCGGAGTGGGGCAGTTTCCGCATACCTGGTCAAATGGTCTACAGCGGTCACGATCCACCGATGACCAGTCGGCGTCAGAGGAAGAGGTCCATACAAGTCGATGCCAACACTGTCAAATGGAGCAGGAGGACAAGGAAGAGGTTGTAGCATCCCTGCAGAGGCCGAGGTTGGGCGTTTACGAAACTGGCACGAAGGGCATGACGCAACATATTTAGCGACGCTGGCCGAAAGACGCGGCCAAAAGAACCGGCTTTTGATTCGGTCGTAAGTCTTGTGGAAAGCAAGATGTCCAGCTGTGGGGTCGTCATGGAAAACTTCTAAGATCTGGTTCCGAAGGCAGCGAGGGATTACTGGAACCCATCTGTCGCCGGTGGGGTGATAGTTGAGGCGGTAAAGAGCTCCACCATTCAGAAGACAAAATTTGTTTACTCGTCGGCGGGAACGTCCGACTACTAAATTGGTGACTCTGAACCTTCCAGTTGGTCGATGAGTGGTCGGCAGAACGTGTCGTCGCGTTGTAAAGATACAAGGTTAGAAGGGAGATTTTGTCCGGTGATGTGCAGAAGTGCCATTGGCAATGCTGTTGCGGAATCGGAAGAGGCTAAGGTATCTTATGTGGATGACTGTGGACAACGGGACAGAGCGTCAGCATCCTTGTGGGTTCTGCCGGACTTGTAAGTGACAGAGAATTCGTACTCCTGCAAACGCAGAATCCAGCGACCAACACGTCCCGATACATTTTCAAGCGACGATAACCAGCAAAGGGCGTGATGGTCTGTTACGACCGAGAAATGCCGCCCATACAAGTACGGTCGAAATTTTTGCACAGCCCAGACAACGGCAAGGCACTCTTTTTCTGTTATGGTATAGTTCTTTTCAGCAGGGGGCAAACTGCGGCTCGCGCAGGCGACAACACGTTCCGAGGAGGCATCGGTACGATGGAGAAGGACAGCACCAAGACCATGCCCACTGGCGTCGGTATGAAGAATGGTGGGGGCGGCCTCGTCAAAACGGCATAGTACAGGTCCAGAGGTGAGTGCTTCTTTTAGGGTTTTGAAAGCTGTTTCACAGTCTTCAGTCCAGAGAAATGAGTTCCCGGATGAGAGCAGCTTGTTAAGTGGAGAAGCTATTGTTGCAAAATTACGAATGAATCATCGAAAGTAGGAAGCCAATCCGAGAAAACTGCGGAGTTCTTTTTGACTAAGAGGCCGGGAAAAATTAAGAACTGCATTGATCTTATCAGGGTCGGGACGGATTCCGTCCTTGCTAACAACATGACCCAAGACTTTGATGGAAGTACTGGCGAAGTGACATTTTTTTGTGTTGAGCTGGAGATTGGCTTGGGCTAGACAGGTCAGCACTTCGTCCAAACGTTGAAGATGTTCAGTGAAAGTGGCAGAAAAAATAACAATGTCATCAAGATAAAAAAGACAGGTCTTCCATTTCAAGCCACGAAGGACGGTATCAATCATGCGCTCAAAGGTAACTGGAGCGTTGCATAAACCGAACGGCATCACGTTAAACTCGTAGAGTTCGTCCTGTGTGGCAAAAGTTGTTTTTTCTTTATCGGCTTCGTTCATGGGTATCTGCCAATATCCTGACCGAAGGTCAAGACTCGAAAAGTACTTTTTGCCATGTAACGTGTCGAGGGCGTCATCGATTCGGGGCATAGGGTAGACATCTTTCCTGGTTATTTTGTTAATAGCCCGGTAGTCAACGCAGAAGCGCACTGAACCGTCTTTCTTGCGGACCAAAACAACCGGCGATGACCAAGAGCTTTCTGAAGGACGAGCGATGTCACGCCGAAGCATGTCGTCAACGTTCTCTTGGATGATTTTGCGCTCTGACGATGAAACCCGATATGGGCGGCGGCGGATAATACACGAACCATCAGTGTCTATGCGGTGGGATGCTGCTGATGTGCGTCCAAGCTGAGTGGAATGCGAGTCGAATAAAGTCTTCTGCTTATTAAGTAGGCCCAAGATTTGTTCCTTCTTTTCAACAGAGAGTTCAGGGCTGACACTGGACGTGAGGCACGAGGACGTAAGTTCTGGAACACAGGTGCGCTGAACAGGCGCAACAGAGCAAAGGGGAAAAGGACCCACTTCGTTTTGGGAAACAGACGCAACAGTAGTGCCTCGAGGAAGCAGAATTGACTGAGAACTAGTGTTCCTGGCGGCAATGAGAGCTGATCCACCTGAAAAGCGAATTACACATGGAGGTATTATGACGCCTTTGCAAGCGAAGGTACCAGCGGGTACAGCAATCACATCTCCGTCGGGATTACTGGCACAAGTAACAGAAAAGAGTTTCTTGTCCGGGAGAGAGAACACAATCGGCGGTTGCGACCATCCGCTTGGCTGGCACGTCTGATAGAGTGGCACGGTCGGTGTCGGAAAGGTGAATAAAGGGTTGACGGCAGGAAATCACTGCAGACGATGATGAGAGAAAGTCCCACCCCAAAATGATTTGATGAGCACAAGGCGACAACACTGCGAACTGAATATGATGAAGAACTCCACTGATGAGAACACGTGCCGTGCAATGTCCAGAAGGCTTAATCATGGCTTCGTTAGCACCACGTAGGAGTGGACCGACATAAGGAGTGCGCACTTTTCGGAGACGAGAACACAAATCTGCGTTGATAATCGAAATGCTGGAACCAGTATCTACAAGGGCGTCTACTCGAATGCCTTCAACAAATACAGTCAACGTGTTCGATGGTTGAGCAGGAGGATTTGTAATTTTTCCAAGTGACGCAGTTTCCCCTCCAAAAACTGCTCCTTCAAGTTTTCCGGGTTGTTTTCATGGAGTCGAGAAGCCGGGCGAAGGGGCGATGCAGATCGACGGTGAGGAGAAGGCGAACGGCGTCTGAAGGAGGTCGAGTTGCGCTGTTGGTCCAACGAGTCCGGCGGTGGGGAAAAGGAGCGACGTGGAGCATACGGGAAAGACTGCTGGTAAGGGTCGTAAAATTGGCGTCGGTCGTTGCGAGAAAAATCAAGGTAGGCGCGGCGTTCATCCTGCTGGCGTCTCCGACAAAAGCGAGATATATGGCCTCAAATGCCACAGTAATAACACGAGGGACGAGGCTGACGCCAAGCCGAGAAGTAGAGGGACTGTGGAGGAGCTGTAGACAATAGAGCCACGTGTGGATGGTAAGGTTGCGGGAGGGATGGAGCAGGAGGAACCGCAGGATGGAGCAAGAGGAACCGCAGGAGCACTGGGCGGCGGCGGAGGGACGGCGGCAGGCGGCGGGGCTGTGGCAATGTCTCGCTTTGGGGGAAGGCCGCACGTGACAGAGGCGAGCTCTTCGCGAATTGCCCCACGAAACCCAGGAACGAATGACTGAGGGTGAACACCCCCATACTCAGATGACGGCTGTTCGTAAAGTTCCTCACGGATGATGGACCGTATAAGCGCCCGTAGGTCGGAGTCATGGTGGGAGGTAGTGTCCAACTTGGTGTGTTGCAAGCGCAACGACTGTAGATCGTCAAGGCGCTGACAGGTTGTGATGATCTGACGAACACTGGAGGGGTTTTGCACGGCGAGCGCGTTGAACGCAAATGCGTTAATTTCTTTGAGGATGTGGCGAACGAGGTCTTCCTCCGCCATGTCTGTGTTGGCGCGTCGACAGAGGGCCAAAACGTCCTCAATGTATGACGTATATGACTCGCCTGGTTGTTGAATGCGGTCTTGCAATTTCTTTTTTTGGCCGCTTCTGAACGTCTGGAGGCAGTCCCAAAAATACGACGCAGTTCAGATGTAAAGCGATCCCAGTCCGTCAAATCTGCTGTTGTTGTAAAACCAAGTTTCTGCCACCTGGGTCAGAGACCACGACACGTTCTGGAGCTTGAAGGAGTCGTCCCATCGATTGAAGGCGCTCACACGGTTGAAGCTGTCAAGCCAGTCTTCTACGTCGTCTCCGGGGAGTCCAGTGAAAAACGGGGGTTCACGCTGCCGGCATGTGAGAGTCCAGCACGAGGTTGGAGTGCTAGCCGTCGTCGCATTAGCCGTAGTCATTGTGGCAAGTCGCCGACCCGAACGGAGCTCCAGGAAAGTGCCGAAAGGGGTCGAGGTACGAGAGATCGATGTTGGCAACCTCTACCATTTGAGAGACGTCGACCAGGGGTCCTGGTGAAGCGTTTATTGCAAGGAAACGGTGCAACCGGCTTTGGTGTGAGACCAGCCAAGATGGAGCCCAAAACGAACGCGCCCGTCGGCGAGATGATGATGGTAATGGGAGTGTTCCTGGATGGGGCAGGTTGTGGTGAGATTGACCACTGCAGGACACGATATCCGATAAGACAGAGACTATTCTCACAATATATATATATATATATATATATATATATATATATATTATATATATATATATATATATATATATATTATATATATATATATACAGAAACATAGTTCGGCAGTCTACAACGCCAAAGGAGACAGAGGGGTGTGGTTAGGCTCTATTTTTTACTACGGTTAATGAAGTAAAGATTTTTTTTAAATATAAGGAAGAAAGAAAGAAAAAAAACACGCGCCCAGAGTGGGGCGTGGGCCACTCTGGGCGCGTGTTTTTCTTTCTTTCTTTCTTCCTTATATTTAAAAAAAATCTTAACTTCATTAACCGTAGTAAAAAATAGAGCCTAACCACACCCCTCTGTCTCCTTTGGCGTTGTAGACTACCGAACTATGTTTCTGTATTTCCTCAACGAGCCCCTCATTTCCTTACTATATATATATATATATATATATATATATATATATGTTTGAATATTACGCGTTGACTGGACACTGACGTGACGCATAAGCGACCAAGTGAAAGCCAAGGAAGACGAGTGACACTAGAGGTAAGGAACACGAGCAAGATGACAGAGGCGTGCAGAGTCCCGCATGAACACGTGCGACGACGTCGAACCTGTGTGGGGCATGTTGCCTGGCTTGGTCTCACCCATGGCCACCATGTACATAGACGGTGTATAAATAGATCGTTCATGAACCTTCGCCATGGCTCGCCTCATTACTTCTGCCACCACGTTTCATTTGGTCGAGCGTGCTGGGTAGATCCCCGTCCTGGTCCCAGCTTCGCACATCATCGGCATCGGCGTAATCATCTAGGGTGCGTGAACCACGTCGGGCAGCCCAGGCCCAGCCTCTAAAAGAACTCGATGACGTCCCCCCCGCCTTCCTCGCCCCTTGCCCCGTGTCCCCAGCCCGTGACGAGCCGATCCACAGCCGCCAAAACCCGACGACATTTGACCAGACGACGACGACGTGTCCCCAGCCCTGTTGTCCGACGTGGTAGCAACCCCTCACCTGTTCGTCATTCCTTTGCGGACGTCGCTGCTACGGGCCGGAGTTCACCAAACCCATCACTTACATCCGTAGTTGCGAGAGCTTCTTTCCTGTGTATTCTATCACATCGTTCATCTGCACTGAACTCATCGAGGCAGCCTGGGGTAGACCGGGACGGTCGTCTTCGAGGAGGGGGCGATGTTACGCCACCAAAGACGAGGAAGACGACAGCGGCATGTAGCACCCCGCACGAGCACCTGCGACGACGACAAGGCTGGGTGGGGCATGTTGCCTGGCTTGGTCTCACCCGTGGCTACCATGTACATAGACGGTGTGTTCATAGATCGTTCATCACCCTTGCCCATGGCTCGCCTTATCACCTCTTCCACCACGTTATAAGGTATATAGCGAATCTGAATGGGAAATGAGGGGTCATTGAGTTAAGACAGAAATTAGGGTTTGCAGTCAAGAAAACCTCAGAAAGCAAAGGGGAGGCTGTGGTAGGTCATTGAAACAGATACGAAATTCGGAAAAATAAAAGGAAAAAAGTGGAGAAAAAATACCTGCCAGGTGGGATCCGAACCCACAACCTCGAGAATACGCGTATGGTGCGGTGACCATTACGCAACTGGTGGGGCGTTTTTTCTCTCTACTTTCTGGAGTATTTATGTTAAGGTATATTTTTGTCTCCTGCGCTCCGGGCGGTAGCCAGCGCCACTCGCACTACCTGTGGTGAAGGGGACCTTCTTTTTAACACCCGGGCCGTGACGTGAGTGTCTGCCACATGTCGAGAGTGGTCCACCTTCGTTGAACCCTCTTAAGCTCCCTATGGCGCCAAGACTGCCAGAACAGAGGCCCTCGTTATGCACGTAGCGAATCAGGATGGGAATTGAGGGGCTAGTTTAATTAAGACCGAAATAAGGGTTGCCGGTCGAGCAACCTAGGAAAGCAAAGGAGATGATGTTGTATATCATTGAAGCAGATAAGGAACTCGGAAAGACAGAAAGAAAGTGGAGAAAAAATGCCCGCAAGGTGGGATCTTGCGACATCGCCGGCCTCACCAATGGCGACACTGCTGAGGACATTGGTTTACTCATCGGCTCCAAATACATCTGGGGGCTCACAACTGGCCCAACAAGAAACCACGGTGAAAGTCTGAGGGCTGTTGAGATGGTGTTCGTTTCGAGCGTGCAGGGTCCAATAGGAGGGACATCTCAGCAGACCCAGTGTACTGGGACTGTTACTTTGCGGACATCGGCCGTTTAAGACAAGATGGCAGATGTCCTGAGCAAGTTCTGGACCTCGGAATCCATCGGAATCACTGACAAGGACGAATGCAAGCCAGGCGAATGTGCTGCGATGGAGGTCTTCGAACAGACATTATCGAATTTCGACGGCCGGTGCGAAGTGGCACTACCTTAAAAAACGGAGGTATCTGTTGACGACAACAAGGAAATGGCTGCAAACATTCTACAGCAGTTAACAAACCGGCTCTTGAAGTCGCCAGAGCTGCTTGAAGAATATGATGCGGTCATTAGACAACACATTGCTCAAGGCATTGTAGAACGCGTCGAAGGAGAGGTGGACGATGGGCAGAACGCCTACTACATGCCACACCAGGCAGTGATTCGTGAGCCCAGAAAACTCCGAATAGTATTTGATGCCTCATCACACCACAAGAACTCGAACTCCCTCAACGAAAACCTAGAAAGTGGGCCGAACTTCACGGCCGACCTTGTCGGACTGCTACTCAACTTCCGCGGACATCGAATAGCTCACGTCGTAGATATCGAACAAGATCTCCTGCAAATAGGCGTCAGGAAAGACGACAGCAATCCCCTCCGATTTAGGTGGTTCTAAGACACCCTAGCCAGGCAACACGATGCCTCGGGTTGATACTTGGAGAATGCCGCGTGTTCCATTTGGACGACGGCATGCCCATTTCTCTTGTCGGCCAATTTACAGCACCACCTGAGAGGCTGCGAGGAGGTTTCCCGTCACTGCACATCAATTGAGATGCAGCCTCCGTGTGGATGACCTCCTAACGGGGGCCAACGACGAGGAATCGGCCTTGAAACTCTACAACGAGGCTAATGTGATGTTCACTGACGCCTTCATGAAACTCCACAAATAGTCACCCAACCACGAAAGCCTTCGTCCGCAGTTCGAAGAAGATTCTCGTGGATCTAAGCCGCTCGGGTACCTGTCTGGTGTGCCGAAGGTCCTGGGACTGACGTGGGATCCAATAACGGACGTACTTGCATTTGCGCCTTGCTTGGACAACGCCATATCTGGTTGCAGCCCTAAGCATTCAATGCTGCAATCAACGACACAAATATTCCACCCGCTTGGCTGGTTGTCATGCTTCATCGTACGTGGGAAGATTGGGAAGATACTCTTCCAGCAGCTGTGGCGCCAGTGTATCCAGTGGGAGGACCCGTTGCCGAGTGCCATTGCTGACGCTTGGGACGTGTGGATCCAAGAACTACGACACCTCCTGAAATCCCGGTGACGCGATTTTACTCAGCCGACATCTCCAGACAACAAACATCGGCATCATTACATGTATTCGCAGATGCCAGCCCAGCCACCTACGGAGCAGTGGCGCACATCACAGTCACTAACGCCGGAGGTACTATGTGAACCATCGTGATGAGCAAATCACGTGTTGGCCCAGTAAAAGAGTTGACCCTGGCGCGACTGGAACTGATTGCGTGTCTTCTCTCAGCCAGATTGTGCCGCTACGTCCTTAACAGCCTGGACGAGCGACCCGCAACGGCCTGCCTGTGGACAGACTCCACTATTGCCTTACACTGGATTTTCGGAGACGCGGACCACTGGCACTTGTTTGTGCGCAACCGAGTCGTCGAGATCTAGACTGACCGGCGATCTTTTATGCAGGCACTGCCCTGGAAAGGACAACCCAGCAGGTCTCCTGACTCGCGGGCTGCCGGTGGCCCACTTCACAACGACAAAACTTTTGTGGGCAGCGCCGTCCTAGAGTTGCCTAGGGGAGAGCGAGTGGGTTTCATGATGTTCTCGACTTTGGGTTCAGGTAATCAGAGCTTGAGCAGAAAAGTCAATAGAATGTATTACCGACTACGTCATCACCACCGACTACCGATGCCATTATTGACGCGCGGAACTACAGTTCGTTAACGAGGATACTGATAATCACTGCATGGGTGCTAAGTTGTGTTGGCAAAGCCAAGAAACAAAATAACGAACCTGGAGCAGCGACAGCACAAGAGTTGGACCGGACTGAACAGTACCGGGTCCTTCAAGAACAAAGCAAAGGCTTCCCAAGAGAAATCGACTATGCCAACGACCAAAGAAAAATGCCTGCAGAATCACCCATAAAGAACGTGTCACTTATGATGAATGACAATGGTCTTCTCAGAGTCGATGGAAGACTACAATGAAGTCAACTCGACTACAACGCAAAGCACCCTATTATACTGCCTATACAGAGCTGCCTCGCAAAACAGATGGTCGTCCAGTGAAACCGTCAACTGGTTCACGGAGGCATTCGTTATACGTCGGAGCATCTCAGAGAGAGGTACTGGGTGGTTCAAGCGAAGCCACTCGTTAAGAAGACACTGAGATAATACATAACATGCCACTGTGGTTACCGCGCCGATTCCAGCTGATCGCATCTCCGAGGTAGCCACTTTCGAGGTGGCGGGTGTTGATTTTGCTGGGCCACTCCTCGTCAAGGGTGCCACTACGACAAAGTGCTACATTGCGCTGTTCACCTGCGGTGTCTCACGCGAGCAATTCATCTAGAGTTGGTCAGCGATAAGTCAGCGGTTTCCTTTCTTCTCGCCTTCAGACAATTCATTGCCCGCCACGGTGTACCAAGTATCATTTATAATGGCAACACCCTCACCTTCAAGAAAACCATCAAGGACCTAGCCATGCTATGGACGGTCATACGAAAGGATGATGTGAGGAGCTTTGTCGCAAACACCCGTGTTGAATGGAAATTTGTGGTGAAGCGTGCACCGTGGTGGGGATTCTACGAGTGCCTGGCTGGCCTGACTAAACAAGCCTTAAATAAGACGTTGGGTACTAGTTACCTCACCTTCGAGCAACTCACGACAACGCTGAGTGAAGTGGAAGCCATGCACAATTCTCGCCCATTGACCAACGTCTACACCGAACCATCTGAGCCTGATGCCCTCTGTCCAGCTTTCTTCTTGACCGAAAAACGGGTTAACATCTTTGCCCGGACTACAGCGCAAGGAGATCACCGAAGTTTCCTACGCCAACCTAAAACAAATGCTGACCAGTCGAAGCAAACTGCTAAGTGACTTTTGGAAGAGGTGGGCATCAGAATATCTAAACGAACGGCGAGGATCTAAAATTCGCCGAGGAAAACCGAGGGACCTGAAGAGTGCGGACTTGGTGCTACTGAGAGTCCCTATAGCCCAGACAACTTTGGAAAATTGGACGGGTTGAGCACACCTTCCCTTACCGCGACGGAAAAGTGCGATACTGCACGGTGCGGGTATCCGGGGGATCGACAGTCAGGCGCCCCATCCAAGTGCTCTACCCTCTTGAGATGAGAGACTGAGAGAAATTGCATCGTCATTTCGGGGGTGGGGGTGGGGGGGGGGAATGTCTCGAGAACGAAGCGCCAGACAGTATTGCGTATACGGCTCCAGGAGTTCCGGCACAAGACCTAGAACGCGGCCCCCATATCGGGTCCTCCCGACCAGAAGAAAACGTGGCCCGTCGCCTAAACAAAACGTCTCACACACAGCCCCCAAATCGGGCATCATGACCCAAACAGAGAAGGAGAGCCCGCCGCCCGGTGGCTCTTGGACTCTGAGCCCTGGCCGAGAGCGAGAAAAGTTTAGGACGGGCGGGCAGTGGCAAAAAGAACGCGATGGATGAAGATATGAATTTGTATGCGCAGCATTTATTCTAATGAAATCAGTTGTTTTATTGGCTTACTGGAAGTGCCGATGCTTATTATTCAACATCAAGGACAACCACTACGCAACTCAAGGGGCCTTTTTCCTCTCCACTTTCTGGAGTATTTAGGTTAAGGTATTTTTGTATTTTGCGCTTGGGGGTGGTAGCCAGTGCCACTCGGACTACTCGGGGTGAAGGGGACCTTCTTTTTAACCCCCGGGGCGTGACGCGAGTGTCTACGACATGTCGAGAGTGGTCGACCAGCGTTGACCCCCTCTAAATTCTCTATAGCAGAAAGACTGCCAGAACAGGAACCCTCGTTATGCATGTAAAGAATCAGAATGGGAAATGAGGGGCGCATTGAATTAAGACAGAAAGAAGGCTTGGCAGTCAAGAAACCTCGGAAATAAAAATACCTTTACGTACTTTAAAAATACTTTTACGAGTAAACATACCTTTACTAAATATCCAAGAAAGTGGAGGAAAAATAGCCCCGCGGGAGAGTAGTGTCATCGCAGCAGACGCCTATTCTGGAGGTCGAGGGTTCGGATCCCACCAGCGGGCATTTTTTCTCAACTTTCTTTCTATCTTTCCAAATTATTTATCTGTCTCAACGACCTACCACAGTCTCCCCTTTGCTGTCCGTGGTTTTCTTGACTGCAAACCCTTCTTCCTCTCTTAATTTAACGAGCCCCTCATTTCCCATTTAGATTCGCTATATATATATATATATATATATATATATATATATATATATATATATATATATATATATATATATATACATGCACACACATATAAATCGTGCATTCACACACGTCTATACTGTAAAAAGTTTTGCACAGGTGTTCCTATTTGGTCGGAGGAGGATCAAAAAGATTTTTCAGTGCAATGAACGTTCTTTTAGCAGTCTCGCAAAGCAATCACTCTAAGAAATCGGTGCAGGTGGGCTTCACGACAACGCCCCATAACGATCATTCAGCGACCTTAAATGTGGGAATTTGGCGGGTAACAAGCCCCACCATGCGATGAAAGTTGCAACTAGTATCTGCACTGGGACAACTACGCAAGGCGTGCGTGGGCGCACTTGTCCCAGCGCAGATCCTAATGTTTACTTTGTGTTGTTCTACATTTCACCCACTAGCCATTCCCCACCCCTCAGGCATCTGCGCTAGGCAAACATGACTTGCGAGCGCCGGCTGCGGACGGGTCTGTTGTTTGCGGAGACAGACAAAGGCAGGAGGCGGCAACGGACAACATCAATGGCAGCATTTATTGCAAAGTGCAAATCAAATACACTGCATACAGAAATACCAGTACAGACAGAATAATTACAGACTAATAAAGACAAATACAGGCCATAACAGTAATACTGGGAGCGAGGCAATAAAAAACGCTAGAGATCGAGATGGTTCGACTCACCGATGGATACCCGTGCAGCGGGGCGCTGCGCGTGCGAGCGAATCTGCAGTCTCCCAGCTCGTCCGGACGAGTCCCATTGTGGCGCGTTCCCAAGATCCGGACCAGCGCGCCAAAACGTCCGCGCTCTACCGCATCCCCAAGACAAGAGAGTGTCCTCTCGTCATGCGACAACCCACCAGACCTCGCCTTTTCGTGGCGCTAGTGGTGAGAAAGAACTAGTTCTCGGGTAAGGCAGAGGGGAATAGGGTCAACGCCGCCACCCTGGCGACAACGAACCCCTCGGTCACTGGCGCCCTCCCGTACGCATCCCGTCGCCTGAGCGACGCCCGTTGTGCAACGCCGGCCGCGATTGGAAGCTAGCCAGAAAGGGGTTCGAGTGAAAGTCGTGATCCCCACAACTTTAATCGCATGCTGGACCTCGTCATTCGCCAGAATTGCACATTTACGCACGCTGAATGGTCGTTCTGGGCGTTGTCGTGAGTCCTACCTGCACCGATTTCTTAGAGGGATACAAGTAATCTTCGAAGCGAAACAGTTTGTGGTGCTGGGTGTGCTCAGGAAGTGCCGCGTTTGTACCCACAGGTGAACGAAATCCGCTTTCATGGCAATAGTTACGGAAAGAGTGAACGGCTGGTGTTCCTACCCAGAGAAGTGCAACTGTAGATGAGGGGATTGCCGTGAGTACTTCTTTCGTCATTTTTATGTGTATTTGTCTTCTTTCAATCTTTGTTTCTCGATTTCTTTTATTTTCATATTCCCTTTGAGAATAGTGCATCCCGAAAATGTGCAATTCTTCTTTTCTGTGCAAGCACACGCAGCCGTCCCACACAACCAACCCCTGAACCTTCCGTCACCATAGACTCTGTTCCCATCCCGAAAGAGAACCCTCTTCGAATTCTCAAGGTTTCCTTGCCAGCCGACGGTGCACCACCCCCTTGTCTACCGCAACTTCATATTACATTCACGCAGCTTACGCATATCATCCGAACAGTCTGCGCTAAACACTACAGCCTCAGATAGCAAGATACCTGCCGACTTTTTCATGCGGGCCTGACCAGTCGCATCTTATATCGCACCCCATGCACCGAAGTGCAAGCATGAGAACACTCCAAACTCAAAGCACTAATTCGTAAAACAGAAAATTGCTCTTAGACTCCCTGCATTTACTCCTGTCCGGCACGTATTCCCACTTGGCCTTCACAATATACTGCTTAAACTCTGAGGGGCACAGCAAGTGGGCTAGCTCTCTCGCCTCTCTCTCACCCTCAAAGGTCGCGCCATTTTGACACACCAGAGGCCTTCCATTCATACTTCATTGAACGTACCACTACGCATGTCCCCCATATCAGCAACCACACCAAAGTCTCACCTATCCGGTGCCATACGCACCATACTTACGAAGTTGTTCGAAGACAAGCACGCGTACGTCTACTACAGAAAATATACTCGAACCCAACACATTATACACGGACGTCCAAACCTACTCGCAACGATGAGCCCATGCCATGGTTGCCCTCCCCTCCCGATCCTGATATCCGCCACCGTCACCAATTAAACCACCGCTGAGACAGCCATTGCCCTCACCACCACTACAGCCCTTACAGGCTATGTAACCATCCTTACCGACTCGCTACAAGCATGCCGGAACTTTCTCAACAGGTGACTTTGACGCCCTGTCAAATCAAGCTTACGCAGACAATCAATGCCGTGCCCTGAATCCAAATCGTGTAGATTAAAGGTCATGGAAAGGAATGAGAATGCTCCCGCCGATACCCGTGATATTGTCACGAAGACAAGGACGATGCAGTTGTGTTGAATGAGAAACACGTTTATTGGAGCGAACTTGTGCTCCCCTAACAACTCAAAAGAATACAGAGGCGGCGAAGCAGCGGTCAACAAAGTGACTTGCACAGACGAGTGTCGTCGAATCGAATGCCCCGGCGTCCGCACTGCAGGCTTTTTATCTTTTGGCGCGCGTGGTTCTCGAAACGTCGATTCGCATCGAGAACATAGTAGATCCAAGAAGATTATTCTGGGCTGTTCACGTTAGATCGGAATGCTCTCCCTATCACAACAGATAACACATGCGGCACAGAAAGAAAGAATGGAACACGCGCTTCCCTTGGCGCAGAGATAACACAGACCGGCGCAGCCGGGCGGTAAAAGCAAAACACAAATAAACAAACCCAATGTATGGTTCGCGGCATTACCCCCCCCCTCTAAGAGTGCATCGACCGATGCTAACATAAGCGACAGTCCGAACAAATGAAATAAAAGTTCGTCATCGTCCCGTAGAAAGGTTTTAAGCGAACCACGTGGACGACTTCAGGCCGCGTGCGTCCGTCGTGATGTGCCGGAGTCACCATCGGGGATCACTTCGTAGGTAAGTTGGCCAACACGTCGTAGAATCTGGTAGGGTCCGAAATACCGTCGCAGGAGCTTCTCACTGAGTCCGCGTCGTCGGATGGGAGTCCAAACCCACACACGATCCCCTGGTTGGCTACTCGGCGTCTCGGCGTCGGAGGTTGTAGCGGCCCGCATCCACCAGCTGCTGGTGCCGTTATACGAACTCGAGCGAGCTGGCGGGCCTCCTCCGCACGTTGAAGATATCCGTGGACGTCGGCGTTGAGGTCGTCGTCTTCTACGTGCGGAAGCATGGCGTCCGAGCATCGTAGTCGGCCTTCTACCGTAGACAAGCTCGAACGGCGTCAGCTGTGTCGTCTCCTGGATAGCCGTGTTGTACGCAAACGTGACATACCGGAACACTTCGTCCCAAGTCTTATGTTCAACGTCAACGTACATTGACAGCATATCTGCGATTGTCTTGTTCAGGACGTTCTGTTAGTCCGTTCGTTTGGGGGTGGTACGGCCGTCGTTCTTCGGTGATCCGTGTTGCTGTAGCGTAATACTCCTTGCATCAGCTCCGCAGTAAATGCCGTTCCGCGGTCTGTGATTAGGACTTCCGGGGCTCCATGTCGCAGCACAACTTGGCTTATAAAGAACTTCGCCACTTCTTGTGCAGTCCCCCTCGGAAGAGCGGCGGTCTCTGCGTAGCGCGTCATGTATCTGTCGCTACGACAATCCACTTGTTCTGTGATCGTGACGTAGGGAACGGGCCTAAAAGGTCCATTCCAATCTGTTGAAATGGTCTCGATGGGACGGCGATCGGTTGCAGAAGTCCGGCGGGTCTTGTCGGCGGCGTTTTTCGTCGCTGGCAGTCACGGCAGCTCCGGACGTAGTGGGTGACGTCAGAGGTAAGGCCGGGCCAGTAGTACCTCGCCTTGATTTTTCCAATAGTGCGGGCTGTGCCCAGATGTCCGGAAGACGGGTCGTCGTGGCACGCTCCAAAATTTCGTCACGAAGGTCCGCGGGGATGACGAGAAGGTAATTCGCTCTTGTTCCGGGGCTGAAATTCTTCTTCACAAGGACGGAGTTTCTCAGGCTGAATGCTGGTAAGCTGCGTTTGAAGGTCCTAGGAACGGCAACGTTGCATCTCTCGAGGTACTCGATTATGACGCGTAAGTCGGGGTCGGCACGCTGCTGGGCGGCTAGGTCGCTCTCCGTCACGATCCCGAAGAAACGCGCTGTCTTCATCAGAGTCTTGTGGTGGTGGGTCGACGGGGGCGCGGGACAGGCAGTCGGCGTCGGAGTGTTTCCTGCCGGATTTATAAACGACTGTAACGTCGAACTCCTGCAGGCGCAAGCTCCACCGCCAAGACGGCCAGAGGGGTCCTTCAAATTGGCGAGCCAACACAGCGCATGGTGGTCTGTTACAACTTGAATGGCCTTCCATACACGTATGGCGAAATTTTGAAATCGCCCATATAATAGCCAGGCACTCTTTCTCAGAGGCAGAATAGTTTTTCTCCTCCTTCGACAGACCACGGCTAGCATAGGCGATTACCCTTTCGCAGGCCGCTTTGCTTTTGGACAAGGACGGCACCCAAGCCTATATCACTGGCGTCCATATGCATTTCCGTTCGGCATTTCCGTCGAAATGAGCGAGCACGGGCGGGCTTTGCAGGCGTTTTTGCAGCTCGCCGAATGCTTTTTCTTGGTCGTTTTCCCAGCTGAAAGGGGGTGCTATCTTTTCGTCAAGCGCGTGAGTGGGCTCTGCAATGCGTGCGAAGTTTTGCGACGAAGCGCCGTAGTATGCGCACAGCCCCGAGAAATCTCCGCACGCCCTTCTTGTCTTTCGGCCTTGGGAAGGTTCGCAATGGCTGAAGTTTTTGACGGGTCAGGTAGGACTCCCGCGGCGTTGACGACGTGGCCTAGAACTTGAGTTCCCCGTATGCGAAACGGCACTTTTCAGGCTTCAGCGTCAACCCCGAGTACGAATGGCCTCGAGTACAGACTCCAACCTTGCAAGGTGTTCGTCGAAAGTTCCGGGCGAATACCACTACGTCGTCGAGGTATACGAGGCAGGGTGTGCCACTTAAGGCCAGCTTAGCACAGTGTCCATGACTCTTTGAAACGTCGCTGGTGCTGTGCACAGCCCAAACGGCATCACCTTGAACTCGTATAGGCCGTCTGGGGTTATAAATGCAGTCTTCTCTCGGTCTCTCTCGTCACTTCAATTTGCCAGTAGCCGGTCTTCAGGTCCATCGATGAGAAGTACTTCGCGTGGCAGAGGTGGTCGAGGGCGTCGTCGATTCGGGGGTAGGGGTACACGTCCTTTTTCGTGATTTTGTTCAGTCGCCGGTAGTCACGCAAAACCTTAATGTGCCGTCTTTTTTTCTTTACGAGTACGACGGGCGCAGCCCAGGGGCTTTTCGATGGCTGTATAATGTCATCGCTCAGCATGTCGTCGACTTGAGTCCGGATGGCTTCCCGTTCGTGTGAAGAGACGCGGTACGGTGACTGTCGGGTAGGTCGGGCTCCATCTTCGGTTATTATTCGGTGCTTCGCTAGAGGGGTCTGACGTAGTTTTGCGCTCGACGAAAAACATTCGCTATAGCGACGCAGCAAAGCCAATAATTTTTTCCGTTGTTCTTGCGTAGCGCCGGATTCACGTCGAATGGCTGCGGGAGCTTGAATGTTTCTACGGGTGTGCGTTCAAAGTCGGCGACTGCGATCACATCACTTGCTTCTTGCGTTTCTTCGAGGAACGCAATTGCAGCTCCCCTTGTTTAAATGCTGGTACTCTTCGGTGAAATTAGTGACCAAAACGGTGAGATTGGCGTTGCTTAAAGTGCGCAATGCCTCTTGCGACGGAGACACCGCGGTCGAGAAGCAACCTTCGATCACTCTCTACGATAGCGTCGATGGTCGAAGCAGCATCCTCACGTAGACGGCGATCATCAAGCTTGCGCGGGGGTGGCAGGGTGATGTGATCGTCGGCGATCCTGACAGCAGCACGGTGATCGGGGTCTCGGCTGCGGCGTCCGTGGAGTGATGGAGGAAAATGTTATCGACTTGTCTGCAGATCAATTATTGCGCCGTTGTCCGTTTCAAAAAGTCCATTTCCGAGAATACTACGTCGCGGGAAGCAGTTAGGCAGAACGACGAACGCCGCAGGGTACGTTGTGCCGTCTATGGTGACGCGTCGATGTTGCACGTTCCACTTGGCGTCACGAGGTGGCCTCCTGCTGTGCGTATGGCGGACCGTCCCATCTGGGTCATAACTTTCTTCAGTTTAGACGCAAATGGTCCGCTCATTACCGAATAGTCAGCTCCCGTGTCTACGAGGGCGACTACGTCAAAGCCGTCGATGGACACCTTGACGTCAGATGCAGTCGTCCTCGAGTTCCGGTTTCGTCGGGCGTCGTATCTCTGCTTGTACGTGTTGATGGTCGGGCACTGTGCATCGTCGGGTGGCCGTCGCTTCTCACGGACTTCTCGGTCAGGTCGGTAGAGCGCGTCGCGCCGTGTAGCTGTCTCGTGTTCGGGAGTCTCGTCAGGGTTAGGTCGGGTCGTCAGGATGAGGGCATGTCGTGAATCACTGTCTTCAGCGGCGTCCTTGCGTCGTTGGAGGGTTTCTAGTTTTTTCGCCGTAGAGCGAACTTCACCTCCAAGAACGTTGCCGCTTTAGTTTTCCCCCGCGTGGGCTGGGGGACCTTCCACGGGCGAAGTCAGCGTTGCTACGGCGGTTCGGCGATTGGTAGGGGTAGGGCGACGGCGAACGGTTGAAACGCGCTGGGGCCACGGCTGGTTTCAGATAGATACTCGTCGATCTCACGTGGTCGTTGGCCAGGGAGAGGGCGAGGTGCGTCGACGGAGAAACCACGCAGTCCGAGTCTTCTTGTATGGGGCAGCGACGGTAAATGTGGTCGGCCTCTTCCGCAGTGGTAGCACAGATGACGGTTATCGGGAGTTCGCCATACGTCCGTCTTCCTCGGCGTCTGGTTTTCGGGCTACCGGGGGTCGGCGGTTGACAGTGGGCGGCGGTACGGCGAGGCCTCTTGATGGCGTGTTGGAGCAGGGTGGGGTCGACGAACAGCCGCGGAGTATGTCATAGCTGTGGCCCTCGGGTACCTCGGATGGCGTAGAAGTTCCCAACGCTTGTTGCACTTCTTCTCTAATCACGTCGGTGAGGGAAGGCGACTTGGGGCTGCGGCTGGCGTGGAGATAGAAGTTTCCGCAGCTCCTCTCTCACTATTGCGGCGATAGTCTCGCGTAGGCTGTCAGCCGGATCCGCGTGCTGTCCAAAAGTCGTTCGCATGGCCGCGCCAACAAAGTGCGGGTCCATACTGCTTAGCACGCATTTCGAGGGCTTTCTTCAATGGTGCTGGCTTCGGTCACGAATTCAGGCGACTGGTTTTGGGCGGATTTCGGACAAGTCCAGCAAACAGTTCCTCCTTCACACCGCGCATCAAGAAGCGGTAACTTCTTTTTCTTCCGTCATTTCGGGGTCCGCGCGGCGAAATAGTTCGCTTCATCTCCTCAACGAAGAATACGACCCCTTCGTTGGGGTGTTGTGTCCGAGTTTCAAGCCATAAGCGCAGCTCGCTCTTTTCTCACAACGGTAGTGATCTGTCTTAAGAAACTCCCTTTTGAAGTGAGTCCAGTCGGTCAAAGAACTCTCATGGTTCTCGAACCAAGTTCGAGCAGCATCTTCTAAGTAAAAGAAGACATGCCGGAAAGCTTTTCTTCGTCGTCCCACCTGTTGAAGATGCAGGACGCCGCTCCAGCTTCTCCAACCATTCTTCGGGGTCATCGCGGGGCCCCCGGAACGATGGCGGTTCCCGGGGCTGCTGCAGGAACGATTGGCGACGTTGTTTCTTGCACCATGGTGTTGGTTGCAGCGTTCCCTTTTCTTGGGCCCTTCTGGCATCAAACCGAACTCGGGCGGTAAAATCTTGCAGGCGGGGGCTGGTCTTGTTGGACTGGCTTGGCGGCTTTTCGAGGTTGTAGTGGGCATGAAGGGTGCGTACCCCGCACCTCCACCAGATGTCACGAAGACAAGGACGATGCAGTTGTGTTGAATGAGAAACACGTTTATTGGAGCGAACTTGTGCTCCCCTAACAACTCAAAAGAATACAGAGGCGGCGAAGCAGCGGTCAACAAAGTGACTTGCAAGGCGAGTGTCGTCAGAATCGAATGCCCCCGGCGTCCGCACGCAGGCTTTTATCTTTTTGGCGCGCGTGGTTCTCGAAACGTCGATTCGCATCGAGAACATAGTAGATCCAAGAAGATTATTCTGGGCTGTTCACGTTAGATCGCAATGCTCTCCCTATCACAACAGATAACACATGCGGCACAGAAAGAAAAAATGGAACACGCGCTTCCCTTGGCGCAGAGATAACACAGACCGGCGCAGCCGGGCGGTAAAAGCAAAACACAAATAAACAAACCCAATGTATGGTTCGCGGCAATATCATACTCCGGACATCCCCATTAGATACGGGTGACTTCGCAGCAGCCCCCCCCCCCCGTAACTTTCCATTACCAGTACTGAACCGATATACTGCTCCACTTTCGTGCGAGGCGCCGCCATATGCCACCAGTGTACACCTCCCTCAACACTTGCGACGGCCGTCTATGGCGCAGACTTGAGACGCAAACATGTTTAAACACCCTTCTCCTTTCTCATATCTCCGCCAGTACAGCCCTTACAACAGCCCAACCTGCCATACCTCCAATACAACGTACCATCTTGATGGGCATGCGCTGGATCACCAACCCCCTCCATTCCTCCACCCTGCCACAGTGGGTGCCCGTATTGACCAGCTCTACGCTCGACACAAAAGAACACCTCTCCCCGGCTAGAGTAGCAGCAGTGGCTCGCGAACATTCGAGTGCGGATGTTCTTTTGTTGGTCACCATAAACACCAGCATCCATTATAGGGGCTTGGCGTATATGCTGTGCAACGACCTAAGGCCACCAACGACCAATGTAATACTGTGCGTGGATGGTAAATAGTCGGTACCCGTGATCGATACGCGCTCAACTTTTGGTATGACTGCCATTTTGGGTAGTTACTTCATCCCCTTTGTAGTGGTCCTCTAGCTGCTTCTTACGACCATCTTCGTGCATCCGCGAGCTGTGGTAGAACTTGATTACCAACGGCCAGCTACACGTCCAGAAAATTCTGGCATCTAGGCCATTGGTCTCCTGGTCATGACGTGGATTCCTGAACTAAGGGACCACTTTACTTTTTGTTTGGCTCGATAATGCTTTGTACTACTACTACAGTCAAGCGGGGTGACGCACGCGCCCGTTCGCTAGCTCCGGTACCCAGGCCTGAACAATGTAATTGCAAGTTTTCCTGAGAGGTCCTGTTGTACGGATTGGTTAAATTGGGAGCGATTTCTTCTAATCTGTTATGTTCTATGCGAACGTTCAAGAAAAGCACGCCAGAGAGCACTTGTTATTTGATTCAGTTACTAATTTCGTGTCGGCGTGATGTGCGGTCCTCCAATGGTCCGGATCGCAGCAACACAAAGCCCCAGTTGATCAGCCCAGCTGTGAAAGCTGGTCTATGGACCGTACGTGTAGTGAGAGCTTGAAGGCCAGCGTGCTTATAGAGAGCGAGAGAGCGAGAGCGAGAGAGAAAATAAAGTTTTTTGCTCCAGGTACCCAGGTCCAGGTCCATGTAGTGCTGAATAATGTCCGTCCGGATTTGGTGCACATATTCACGAGCAACTATTTCAATGTAGCGTGTTGAATACGCGGTTGCTGCTGTAAAGCACCGGGTCTATGAATAGGTCTTTGACAATGGCCATAGCCAGTCCATATCGACATCCTTGCAGGGTCGCAAGGGTGAGTGAAGTTAACAACGTGTGGGTTCGAGTTAGCTGGCAATCGATTATAAAAATTGAAGATCCAAATATTTACGCACAGGACGAAAAGGACATAGAGATGCAAATGTCTCTGCCCTCCTCGTCTCCTGTTTAAATATTTGGTGCTTCAAAATCTCCTAATGGGTTAATTTGCTTTAAAATTCTTGCAGCCCTGAACCCGCCACTTATCTACATTGCCAGTCTCGCCAGCCTTTTTTCATACACGAAGCCGTGAAGTGGTTGGCCTTGCCAGTCGAATTTGCCTTTCGTCCCTCAGGGCCTACGAGTATGTTCTAAGGTGCCGAAATACTGGTCGTCATGGTAGTTTTATTGCGAGATAATGCTCAGGCATACTTGCCTCAGTTGGCGACAAAAGTCGCGTCGACATCAATTTTTGAATAGCTGCTTTAGCCAGGTGCTTTTTCTCCTACAGCCTTGGGTCACATATGGAATCCTATAAAAAGAGCTGCAAATGGTCCCAGAGCCATGCATCCTTTACTAACATTACATGAGAGTGCTCTTCTAAACACTCCATGCTAAGATCACCAGCTTAAATCACCACACTAAAGCAGCGTGAGAGATGTGTGCTCGGCTTCGATTCTTACCTTCAAAAATGTCTTGTCCAACTAACCTCGGACACTGCCTGGGCTCTAGGGTTAGGGGCCGCCCTTTCAGAAGGGAGCGTTCCTGAGATCGCCTATCCCCGCCCTCCCTTTCTTCGTTTTGGACCACATCAACGTTGTCATCATCATTCTCATCAAACTCCTTAGTTTGTGCGACGGCCTTGCAACATACTCACACAGGTAGATTAGACAGTGAGCTTCATAGCAGGCGTCAGTTGCTCACGACCGATGTAACTCCCTTGTAGCTGCAAACAAGGGAGTATGCGGTGGCAGCTGCCGAAGGCCGAACGTGATGGTTTGGTGTCTAACGGTGTCAAGCAGTACCCGCGGCTTGACGTACAGAGATTTTGCAACCCATGGCACGCTGCTATGCTAAACGTTAAGGTCACCTAACGTTGAACATGCGCCTGACTTAACTTCCGTGGTGTAATGGCCAGGGTCCATGACAGGAGCTGCCGGAGGCTCACGGCCGATGAAGAAATTTTTATTTGGCAGTGCGTATTCTGTGGACTGTAACACATCGTAATGTTCAGCTTTTTCACACAAACAAATCTAAAAGACACCAAATCACCTTTTTTACAAAAAAGGATACGTAGAATTAAAAAAAACATTGCAGTAAACAATTGTCTTCAAACAAAATTCATACAACTGCTGGGGTCGAACGGAGGCATTTTGCCTCACAAACCAACTTACTATCCCTCCGTCACGACCGCAGACAAGCGTGGCACTATTAGTGGATGTTTAAAGCGGAACGCTACAATGTGGTATGGCCAACAGAATAAAGTGGAAGAGTGTTCTGTGGTCTGTTACAAATAATAGGCAGTGCATTTCCATTGGGCTACGACGTCATCATACCCACCAACACTCACGGGTGCTCAGGTGCCCTCAAACGCATTTTCAAACCATCAACTTGGTTGTACACCCGGCGGACTACAGAGAGCAGGAGATGTCCCGGAAATTAACTCGAAGAAAGTGATGGGCGATTGTAATTTTCCATTCCAGCCACGAAAGAAGGGCCACTTGAGGTGCATTTAAAGTGAGCCGGATGCTGTCTCCTTCCTACAAGGTCTGCCAACTGTGAGTGTTTAAAGAGCAATTTGTTACCGTTAAGACAGAGAAGCAGCGAAGCTTATTGTTGGGTAGCTTTTTGGAGTTATGTATTGTGGCTTAGTATATGGAATTATTTAAACAACATGCTCATTACTTCGCGAGAAATAATTCAAAAATGATTGACATAATTTGTGTCGAAGCTTTGGTAAAACAAGAGATACATCCGTTCTCTGTAACCACCATGTGTTGAACGCAGACGTCTTCACTGTGAACTATGACAAGTTAAGAACACTCGGCGCAATAATAGAGTCGTCATGTGGCCAATTTCAGTATAAGTTTTTGCCAGACAGCTACAACTTGTTAAATGGCAACCCTTTTTTCAACTTTGTTGTGAAATCTTAAATGCTTGCAGGACGTAGTCACCCAACACAAGCAATATTTCGATTAGGGGGTCAAAAAGTACATGAGCGAAAAATTACTGCTCTATGTCCAACAGATAACTTGTAAACTCGCGTAAATGATTTTTCTCTCTTTCCCTGTCTTGACGTTCTCCGACAGTTCGAATTACGTCCCCAAGGCCATGTGGCGGCTGTTGGCGGTTTTTCTTCAGTTACAGCAATGAACGCTTCTCGATAGCAACTTTAAAAATAAAGCCACAAAACGAAGGAGAAACGGAAGGCGTCTCTGGTCTGACGAACAAATCACGCAGTACCGCTCCGTGCTGGCGATAACTATAGCTTTCGTAGTGCTTCCAGGCGCGAAGGAAAGAGTGAATGCGCTTATCGAAAGTGTTTCAGGGCCTCTTTGAGAGCTACCGCGCATTTTACACTAGCTATAGAACGAACGCGGGTGATTGTGTGACGACGTGGCCCAACGGAAGCATGCAACAGTTATGAAAACGTAGCCCAAGGGTACCTTGGCTGTAAAGGCTATCAGTGCCTGGGTGCAATAGCGGAGTTGAGTTAAGATCACGCACATCACTCCTCACATTGCATTTTGAAAATGGGCGCTGCTGCAGCCATCCACACCCAGCAGTCAGAAAATAGAATCGCGTCTGCCCGTCGTTCACCGAACCGTACATGAGCCGTTTTCTTACGGCTGCAGTCTAAGTAACCATAACTGTACTGTACAATTTTCCCGCGTTACTGCAACAAAAAATAATTATTCCGAAAATTTTTTTGTGCTTATTAACATGCTAAACATTTGTATACACATGTTTTTTTTAAGACCGGCGTTGTCATTGTTGCGTGTTGACACCAGGTGCATTAATTGCAGTCATGCGCACACAAGGCATTATTGCTAATAATCCTGTTTGAACCTTTTGATGTTGTAGGTTCAGCAACATTTAAATGAACATTTACGTCAATTGCTTTTCACCGCTCATTTCCACGTAGTTGTACGTATTAAGCTTATGGCATGCGATATCAATTCTGCTGAAGACATCTTCCTGGTTGACATCTCCCCCTGAGGGGCAAACCACTCTGTCCAGTGGGAGCAGTTGAGGCGCCGACACTGTCGCCGCTGTAAAATATTAAGGAAGTAGAGGAACGCCATACGAAACATGGTCACAATAAAACCACATTCGAGGCAACTGCCTAGTCAAGACTAGTCCAATTCTGGCGAAGCAGGATTCTGTCAGGTAGTGTACTGGTCCAGTGAAGCAAATATTGCACGGGCATTTTATTTTAATACTTCGGCATGACCTGTTATACAGCGAGCCCCTTACAGCACGCTGGTGGTGTGTAAACACGTACCTGCCTCGTTGATCGCAGCCTTTGTAGTTGCAGGTTCTCGTCTCCTGACCGTAGCGAGGGGACGTTGGCGGCGCCCACCAGAACAGAGTGGTTTGAGCCTGGCAGATCGCAGTGGTGTGACGTCACCTGGACAAAAGGGCCCGCTCCATGTATGCGCCCTGGACCTTGGCTGTAAGGCGGGCATGTTCTCCACGCATTATGGCCTTTCTGCATCTTGGCCTTTGGCCTCCGGGGGTCGCAAAGCCGCTGTTGTCGCTGCTGCTGTGCCTGGTCGCAAGGTAACGCCTGCTCACTGTCCACTGAGTAGTGCTCCCGTCAATATCTCCATCGGTGCCGAATCTCGCAGTTAATACCCGATCAGATTGCCTCGAAACGTAGATGAATCAAAGGTCGTTCCCGGGCAGTGGCAGATTTGGTATGGATGAAGTGATTCGATAAGGCGGCTGTCTGGCTATCGTAGCAATAGGGTTCATAAACACTGGCTTCTTACGCGAATGGGCGGAACTGCCTTATTAAATTCATGTTGTAATCGCCACGTTGCTGTATAGCACCTCGTGAATTAGGCTTAGAGATTTCGTGCGGCTGAAGATAATCGAGTACTTTAAGGGCGCCACGGAAATCTGAACTTCCACCTTTTAATTGTGGAAGGTTGAGTAAGATTAGCTTGGCTAGAATTAACTGTAAAATTCTTAGATGGGGGTATCTATAAGGTATCATCGCTTTGTATTTACTCAATTTATAGCTATAGCAACCTGCGAGAAACGACGGCTCGTTTACGCCTCCCGTGTTTTATGCTGTTGTTTAACTTAGCGCAAGGAATCCAAGCTTACTCATGAACAGAATGAGTCTGGTAGAAGCCGGTAGACGCAGCTATAAACATTCGCGAGACAGATGTCGAATCTCTCTGCTCCAAAACCATAGATAGCAGCTGTTTAAGCATACAACAAAGAATGTGTCGCGACATATGACTATCGCTTCGTGTAGCGTGCGGCAGTGGGAGATGTGCTTTCCGTCCTGTGTGGTAAGTCTTTCGGCGACTGTACACCTCGAGCACTTCGTCTCACCACCCAAAAAAGCAGGCGACCGGTGCCGGAGTGGTAGAACCAAGGCTCTAAAAAAGGCGGATGGCTCAAAAAAATAAGTAAAGATAAACACTCGTTGTATTGGGTCAAGCATTCAATACCAGAGCCTACAAAATACGGTCAGTGGGGTGTAATTGACCCTGAAGCGTCTGGCGCAGCAGCACCTACGGAACAGGGTCGCCTAAAAATTTCGCACCAGAAAGCATATGGGAACACAAATATGTCAACCCGTGAGCAAAGAAGCAGGCTCTTACTGCTTCTGGAACTACCACGAGCCAACATCACCGCCACCATTCAGTCGCGAGGATTGTATCCAAGAACTAGATACATCACTCTAATGCGAAAGGCAACGTCACTAAAGATAATATAACCCCAATAAACGTACTAGTAGAGATACAAGCCCGCCTAGCTCAAAATAAAATGGGTGCTTTCACATTCCCACACGTGAGCATTGTTAAGTGCATCATTTTCGCTCTCCTTCTGTCAATTGTTCCGACGATATTGTCCCACAGAAGGAGAACTTGCTGTCGACACGGTTTCGTATTTTTGGTTCGGCTCGCCTGTTGCTCTGAAACGCCACATCCAACGGGGAAAGGGAATGTACACGGCCTTTTTCCGATAATTTGGTGAGAGCCGCGAATATGCCTTTGTTACTAAAGAAACATGGATACACTGCCATGTTATCTAAGAATACAAACACGGGGCTGCCCGTTTGAATCCCGTACAAGTGCAGATACGTAGCATGCGAAGTGCTGTAAGATTTACTTCTTTTGAGGGAAATGAGTGCTTACGGCGCGTAACTGCAACTAGGCGCAATGTCAGAGTCGTCTAAGCCGCGAATCGCTTTTTAAGTTTTGTTGGCAATGTTCGATACAACTGAAGCACCTGCCGTTTTCTGTGGTTGCACTCCTTGTGCAGCTGACCAAGAATGGACAGAGGACGATAATTCTTCCGCGTTTACAACTTCATTTACAACTAACCGTTCCCGACAAGTTAGCGAATATTCTCTGGACGGAAAAGGGTCCCCTTATTGGTCATATGCCATGTAGTCATTTTGGGGAAAGGTTTGATAACCGAGACTTACAGTCGTTTTCTGTTGAGGATTTGCAATAACAGTTGGCTTTGCCGAAAGGTGTATTTTCCGCCCAAGATGTATTAAAGGAGACGCAAAAATACACCTATTACTGCCTGTAAATACATTCACGGTGAAAGCGAAGGAGTTGGCTAGAATTACAAGCTCCCCAAGTCACACTGCGTAGGTGGTTAGACTGCGAAGCTGTAAGTGACCCCCACAATGATTACACATGCAGCGTCCCTTCAATTGACACACGTGGCTCTACAAAGACTGAAACGACTGAAGCCAGCCGTAACCTGGGATTCCTGAGCGCGGCTCCCCGAGAGCAGCAGCGTCATGGCGGCAGAAAACAAACGGAGAAGACCCTCTTTTGAAGGCTGACTAAGAGGGCAGCACGCACGGCTACTGCGTCATCTTTCTTACGGCCTCCCCCTCACTCTTTTTTCATGTGTTTCCTCGAAAAAGCGCCCCCCCCCCCCCTTGTAGCCGCTGAACCCAAATCACCGTCTGTCTTTCCGTCTCCACGTGGTGGGCGTAGGTTATTCGGCTATTGCTCCGCTTCTCCACTCGAGACCGGGTTCGATCGCTTGCAGTGCCAATACTTTGTTTGCGCAGCCTGGGTGAAGCCACTAGTAGCCTTGGTGTTTTCTGCTTGGCTGGTTAGAGGTATTTCCTTGGCTGATTAAACGTATACTGCTTCGCAGTAAAAAAATTGTTGGCCATCGCTCCCTTCCAAAGTGGATGTCGCGCAAAGTCTGTGTAAAACACTACAACTCGTGATGGGGGAGGAGATGAAATGTTTCTTGTCGTCTCGGCGGGCTGGTCAGTTGCGCTCGGATAGTGCCACTAGATAAGGCTACAGAGTATCGGCACTCTTTTCTCCTATCGTTCCGTGCCGCCACTATGATCATTGGCGAGTTCGCATTTCTGTGACATTTGTGTACACTTCGATTGTTCATCAGCGCCGCTGTTTTGTTTATAGCTTGTCCTCTTTGCCCTGCGCTTGCGGCTGCGCGCGACTGACGTCGCTCTTAATGCGTATTAGAGTAAACGCGTGAAACTGCATTTTAGCAGACGAAATGTGCCCAAATATTGTTTTGCTGCGCATTCGATAGTTTTGTTAAATACCCATCACGTCGGGGTTAGCGGCGAGGCCAGGGTTACGGCAAACGTGCAACACTGATGAACGACACAATTTCTGCCATTGCTGACTGGCGGGCCTTAGTGGCGGTGCTGTAATATATTATCTATTGACACTATGGCGATAAATGGTTGGTTCTACCTGGCCTGACGCCTGGGCTCGCCTTCTAGGGTAAGAACTGTTATATGAATGACGTTAGTGCTGCGTAGCTTACGAAGATAATCTGCAAACATCCTTTGCGAGGAACCGATGGTTGGGAGGGGGGGTTCCTATTGTTCACATTCTTCTTTTGATGCTTGTTTTGTGGTTTTCTTAAACGAATTCTATATACGCTCTATGCCTGGTTACCCTTACGCATGTTATCGGCCTTTTAGGCTTTGGCTGCTTGGCGTTCTCGCCCACGGCCATGAAACCGTTGGGGAGTAGAGGTATATGCTGTAAAACAGAATTATGCTACAGCTCGGAATCGGAATACCGATTTTATGCTCAACTACACCTTTTTAACATTGATTCCCAGTAGCCATGATACGCCATATTTGAATGCACCAAAGGCTGCCCACCCCACTGGCTCTGCTGGTACCCATGATGACCACCAGGGCCAGAACGAGGACTTCCAGCATGGTCAGCGACAGGAGGAACGACGTGCTGCGCTGTGCGCCGCCCAGGAAGGGCCGGAAATCCATCATCACCTCTTCGGCCTCCCTGCATGGCCCCCGTACTGGGAAAGTGGCGCAAGCGAGGAAAGAGATACAGACGTTCCAATGAACTACCTTCCACTAAATCAGTGTTTATGGTGCCAATACGGGAAAACTAAGTATGTGCCTAAACTGTGCAGCACTCGCAAGTAGGCCGTGTAAACCACTTAGTTTTGCACTCGCGCTTGTTGATAAATTTCTTCACGTCACTAGACTCCGCAAATATTCTGCCGTATACGTCGTTATCCGGCCTTGTCTTCAGGAATTGTGGCTATAAACTATGGTGCCATGCCCAATGCGTTTATACTTCTAGATATGGCAGTTCACGATTCTTACCCGGAACACGTTGCTTCTGAGTGAACATTCCCGGCACCATGAAGGGGTTGCCAGCGCGCGAAGCCAACGGCGCACAAAGAAGAAAGACAGAACAAGCACTCAGCGCTTGTCCTGTCTTTTCTTGTGCGTCGTCGTTGTCGTGCGCTGGCAACCCCTTCATGGTGCCCATAGCTTACGAAGCCTTCCCCGTGAATTACAGGCACATAGTTTGTAGACGCGAAGACATCTCATTCACCCGCCTTGTCCCTGCATCCGGCGTCGGTGTCGTCGTCGTTGTTGTCGGCGTCCACCCGTCGCCCATTATCCTCGCCGCTCCAGCTTCGCTCTCCGCCGCTCACCCCTTCTCCTCTCCGATAGCGAACACTTTCTCGCGAGGGGCATTGGATTGGATTGGATTGGATTGGATTGGCTTGGCTTGGATTGTATTAAATTTGAATTGGATTGGAATAAAGTGGATTGTGTTGCGTCATAGCCGCGGCAGATGCATTGGCGCCGACGCGTCCCCTCACCGTTATGCGCGCTATAAAACGCGGTGCCTGCGCCGCTCAGCTCCATCGTTTCAGCGCCGTTCCTCCGCTGTCCTACGCTGCCTTCAATGGAAACGTGGCGTTAACCCCCTATACGTCGCATCTACACAGGGATTCCCGCGAGGGGAGGTGCGAGTTTTTTGTATAATTGGTACTTCTACGCCTGTATTTGTTTAAATATTTTGCAAGCGCACAGTAGTCCAGGTTTTCTATGGAAAGAGGGACGACGCTGTCAGCAGCTAGCTACGCCTCGTATATAATACTAAGTGATAGCTGGAAACACTCTGACTAAACAAGGCATAGGATAGGAACGGAAACTTGATCGCGTTCCATGTATGAAAATAGTAAATTAAGCCGAACAGCGCGAAAATATCGTTAAATTAGCGAATACTATACAAATTACAAGCGCTGAAAAGGCACTCGCATAGGTCGTGATATGAGTGAAAAGACAACCAATTTGGGAGTTCAGAATCGAAAGTAACTGGAGCTCGTCGCTACGTTCAAAAGTTATCGAACACGAAAGAACTGACTATGTGTGTTGCTCTGCCGGCGTCCTAGCTGAGCATTTTTACACAATGCTCAATAAGCGAGTAGTTAAGCAAGGGAAAAGGTGTACCTACCATGCTAAGTCTACCCGCTCGTTGCCACTTGAAACACGGCATTATAAATCTTTTAACAACGTCTCCCGTGTACATAAATACGATCAGCCCGTATATAAGCTAATGCTTGCAGACAATGAATGGTTAAGATTTAGTAATGACCAGTGTCAAGAATCCTAAACCAGGTTACTGATTGTTCGTGTACTACTCATTCCACGCATCGAAGAAGCCTTTGCCAGTGAGTTGGGAGAGGGTTTGTAAGGTAGACAAAGATCCTCTGTGGGACTCCGCTTCGTTGCCCGTGCTCTACAAGCGGAACAACTTCGCTCCCCGGGTGTTACGAAAGAAGAGAACGTACATGCTGCGTGCAATTTAGGCCTCTCCCGCCTGTCCAGGGCCAGGCGATGAGTCGCTTTCACCCATTAGACCGGTAGCTTCCCGGCGTCACCAAGGCACAGCATTCACACGGTGACTTAACAGCCACGGTGGACGCTCAACTCGGTACTCGCCTGTGGAGGACGTGCCTCTAGACGCAACACCCGGCAATGGGGAGCCCCGCCACATCAACAAGGGTCAGGGGCCCCTCGCAAGGCTAAAGGCGGCTTTCCAGGCGTAAGTTCTCCTTTCAAGGGCCCACACTCGCCCGGGGATAGCTGTACCCAATAATGAAACTGGTGGGTTCCCGACGGTAAGCGGATTAAAAGTCGGTACTTTCCGCATACGAGCCGAGAGCTCGTATGTGGCCGTATACACAACTCGAGAGCTCGTATACACAACTCCTTTCTTTGCCACGCAGTTCTTGTTTCGTAGATTCTTTTTCTATTTCACCCAAGTTTGTTTTTTCACACACAAACAATTCTGTAAGTCGTTGTCTACGCCAGAGGAGAAAAGTAAGCAAACCGAATTGGTCAAGTAATTAAGCGATGGTAAAATTTAGTAGGTGTTCAGCTTGATCACGTGTATGGCACCTTCATGAGTTAAAATTGCCTAATTATTCGAATGGACCACGTGCGTACGTTGGCGGTAAATACAATTTCTGACAATAAACCACGTTTTATAACCGGAATTCTTGCCGTTGGCGTGTATCTATGATAAGTGGTTAAGTTGAATTAAATCATCATGGTGATGATGATGAGGACGATGAGGGTGATGCTGGTGGCAACGAGGATGACTTCCTCGTATCGAAATTGGATTATTTTATTTCTAATTTCTGACGAAGCTCCACGCGCCGCTTCTAAATGGCGCGTTACAAGTGATGTAACTGTGTGTCCTCGACGTATGAAGCTCGCGGTTAATGTTGCTACAGCTTCGAGAATGCGCTAAACGGGGCGTCTGTCACGTGGAATAATGAACATAATTTCGCTGCCTAGAGGCGCCATAAAATAATCGAAATCCGACAAACCACCAGAAATTAAACCCGCTTCAGTCAATTTGAAAACGGTCGGAAGTGCATGCGATTCGCCATAGTGGGCTGCAGCACAGTTATCCGCTCGTTGCAGCCACCCAATTCATTTGAAATTTCCTGACTACGCAGTGCTCGCTGCCGACTACATGAAACTGCGCCCAAGGGAGTTCTGTTCTTTTTGTGCTTTCTTTAATTTCTTATGCTGGGGTTTTTTTTTCGTTATTTCGAACGCATAATTTTATTTGCGTGACTGGAGCATTTCTGCGTCATTTGGAACACGATATTTTTTTCTTGCGCGGCTGGAGCCTCTCTGCGGTATTTCGAACGTGCCATATTTTTCTTTCGCCGCTGGAGACTTTCTGCGTCACTTGGAACGCACCATTTTTTTCTTGCGTGGCCGCATTTTTGCTTCCTACCGTAAAAACCAACCCAACGAGCGTTCCTAACTAAATGAATGCCAGGGCTCACGGTTATACACACAAATTTTGCTTAAAATGTACCTGCAGTTTTTTTTGCGCTAAATAACTGGGAGATGTATACGACAAGCGACAGCGGTTCACGATGTGCGAACAGTTATGACTGTTTGAACTGCGTGGTGTTCGAAGCCTGAGCGTGACTCACTGACGACGGTACAGGAGGTTCTACTTGGTTCCGTTATCTCGCTGCGCCACCTGAATCCGGCAGTCACATCGAGCGTCAGCGAGCTATGACGACAAGGCGAGCCCATAAAATGCTCAGCAAGCGGTCGGCAGCGTGCGGCCCCCTGCCCGCATGCGGGCCGGAGAGCAGTATTAAGCTGCCCCAGCACGTCTTCAGACCCCCGACCCCTCCCCCTGTCAAAACCTATCTGAAGGCCGACTCGACTGTTTTGACGTCAAATGCGGTTATATGGCAGAAAAGAACAAAAAATTGATCGCTTCCAAGTGGTATTGACCCCCCATCTTCGATCTTAGCCAGATTAATGTCAAATATTATCAAAAATATTGTCCCTTCGCTGATTTTTCTCTTTTCCGGCAAAGCCCCACTGATCAGCCGTCCGGCCCACCGCCGTTCCTGCAACACGGCAATCCACCTCAAAAGGTTGCCGACCCCTGCGTTAATAAACAATGACCGCGCAAAAGAAAACATGTACGCCACCACAAACTATGGGTTCACCTCTTTGAACGACCACTTAACTTTTTGCTCTAATTCAAGCCGTGCTGATTTGTCCGCACAGGGCAACGTTATCTGTGAAGCATAGCGGTAAGTTGCATTTTCGGTAAATTCAACTGAGCGTCCGCTCTGCTCCACGGTGTCCGGAATATTGGTTACCGTGATAGTCTAAGAAGGCTTTGTAATTTATAACGTAAGCGACGTTGTCCTAGATGCACTGGTTCTAGCATAATTCTTAATGGGTCATTGTCCCCAGCTCTTCACTAATACAATAAGCGGAAGGAGTAGTTCGTAAGCCAAACATCTAGCTGCGGGACCGGATTCACTCTTGGTCACGATGAACGCAGTTAGGGCCGTATTCATCAGCACAAAGGTCATTGCTGCAGCCCCAGCAGCCGTAGTGAAATTGATACTTTGAAAGTCATCTCCAAGTAAATAAGCAAACCAAAGAGAAAAGAAAAGATGAGCCAAATTGCGCCTTTGTTTTTTTTTCGGACAGAAAAGCGCCGCACACTTGGCTTGTCGTCGTCGGCCTTAAACGCCTCTTGCTTCAGTTGATTCGCCATAATAAATCGTATTCCCAGCTGCCATGTCCTCGTTCCTGGTCCATGAAGAAAGTGTATGTATGTATGTTTGTGGTTTATTGGCGCTAGGGTTTCTAAGACCAAGAAGCGCCAGAACTATGTTACGTGGTCTTTCAATAGTCATGTTTCTGCTTAAAATATGTATGAAATGAGTATGATATATCTTAAAATACTGTATATATGGATTTAGAGGGCCCGTCCACTAAAGCATGAAGATATTCGTAATGGTGGCTGAAATGGATTATGGGCGCGACGTGATGCACCTGGAGCCAAAGAGCATGCGACGAGAGTGGGCCTCCCGTGCGGACAAAGGAAGCATGAGGGCCTCACTCACTGCTCGTAGGCTCTGAGGTCATGCACTCTACGAGGTGAGTTTTAAAAACTTGATGTCTGCAAGATAACTTAAAAGACTTTTGTTTGTAAACATAGGTTCATCTCCTAAAGACAGTGAAGGATGTAGTGGAATGTTGTAGGTATATATTTTAGGGAAATGCCGTTTTCTGGCTTCATTGCAGAATGTGCACTCAAATAACACATGGAGGACGGTGAGCCGTTCCCCACACTTGTTACAAACAAGTGGGGGTGTTCCATTCAAAAGATATGCCTGTGTAGCGTAAGTGTGGCCTATTCGCAGTCTGCAAATGGATACTTCAATGAATCTGTTTTGTTTTTCTGTTGTGTAGCTTCCTAGGTTTGGTTTTACTGAGTGGAGCTTGTTGTCTGTGTGTGTGTCCCACATGTGCTGCCAGCATTTACGGATTCCCCTCCGGATTACTGGTTTCAGATCGAGGTGAGGGACCTGCGCTACATCAACACCACTACGGAAGGCCGCCAAAGTGGCGTTCTGGTCAGCAATTTCATTGCCCACAATGCCACTGTGTCCAGGGATCTAGCAAACAAGTATTTTTAGCTTTGACATATAGGCAGTTATAAGATCTTTAAAAAGGCGGTTTAGAATAACGTTTTTTGTGGGCTTAAAGGAATCCAATGCAGTTACTACGCTTAGGGAGTCTGTGTAGATTACTGATTTTTGTATTTTGTTCTGTGTAATGTGTTCCACTGTGATTAGAATACCATAGGCTTCTGTTGTAAAGATGCTACAATTTCTGTTCAATTTCCTTGTGCTGGTCCGGGCCATGTGCAGCACAGGACACAGAAGAAGACTTGGAAGCATCTGTGTAAAAGGAGGCGCTTGGATATCTGTGTTGTAAACTTAATAAATGCTGTAAAATTAATTCGCGGGGTGCACGACGCTTGTCAATGTGTTGAAAGTATGTTTGACAATGAATAGTTGACATGTCCCAAGGTGGGACTATATCAGCGATACAGGTTTTTATGCCATCATCTAAAGAAACCCCTATCTCCTCTGCAAGGCCTTTGACACGCAAGGCTACAGGGGCAGGGATCGACGGGCGTGCTAAATACAAATGGGCGGATGAGATATCATTCACAATAGAATTACATGGGTTATTCGTCATAGACATTGTCCTGATAGCATAGAGGAGTGCTGTATAAGCACGCTGGTGCTCTAGGCACCAGTGGTCGCATTCTACATAAAGACTCTGGATTCGACTTGTCCTCCAGAGGCAAGGCGAACGCCCAGATGTAGTACTGGTTCTAACATTTTTAAGGCAGTTTTAGACGCGGACCCGTATGTTACACTTCCATAGTCTATACGCGACCTAACTACACTCACAAAGAGACGTAGAAGGCAGTCTTTATCAGCACCATAACACTGATGTGACAACACTTTTAAAATGTTAATGGGGTTTAGGCACTCTTGTTTGAGTTTCTTTTAGGGCTGTACGTACGTTAGTTCTCCGCCAAGTACAACACCTAAAAACTTGTGTTCTTTCTTGACAGCAATCCGTTCTCCGTTCAGTCTGACATCGGGTTCTGGACGAATTCCACGCTGTCTTGTGAATAAAACACACGTACTTTTGTGACGATTCAATTTAAAACCATTTTCATCCGTCCATTTTGCAAGCCTGTTCACACGTAACTGTATCTGCCTTTCACATATGGACTGATTGCATGACCTAAAGCTTATTTGGAAGTGGTCAACATACATTGAGTAGGAGATTGAGGGTGGCAACGATTTCCCAAGTGAATTCATTTTAATTATAAATAGAGTACAGCTTAATACTCCACCCTGGGGAACCCCATTTTCTTGTATGTATGTTCTTGATACCACTGTTTCTACTCTTACACTAAATGTCCGCTCCGACAAATAACTTTCAATAGTGTTTAGCATATATCCAGACACACCGAATGCCTTGAGATCAAGCAGTATGCCGTAACGCCAAGTTGTGTCGTATGCTCTTTCTAAGTCAAACAAAACAGGAAGACAGTGCTGTTTGTAGATAAAAGCATCTTTGACATACGGCTCACAGGCAACTAGCTGGTCACTTGTGCTTCGACCTGATCGGAAACCAGCCTGACAACTGTACAGGATGCCGTTATATTCAAGAAAATGCATTAGCCTCTTATTTGCCATTTTTTCAAAAACCTTTCCTAAGCAACTTGTCAGAGCTATTGGTCGGTAACTGGCAGGTAGTGAGGCATCTTTCCCCTGTTTTAATACGGCAACTACAACTGCTTCTCTCCAAGCTCTCGGAAAGTATCCCGCCGCCCATATTTTGTTGAACAAGTGCAAGAGTGTTCGGAGAGTTTCTGGGTGCAGATGTTGGATCATTGTGTATGATATACTATCTGCCCCAGGCGCTGCAGCCTTACATGTTCCCAAGGAGACCAAAAGCTCTGTTATGGAAAATTCGGTGTTGTATGGTACGTCAGATTTTTTGTTATCACGAATCGGTTTCTTCATAGATGTTTTGTGTCGTAAGAAAGCATTCGTGTAATCAGCAGAACTCGATACATAAGAAAAGTATTTCACAAATGTGTTTGCCTGGTCCTCTAGGGTATCGCCTGTACTGTTGACCAAATGTAGGGTGTGTGTTTTCGGTCAATTAAACTTTTTAATTCTGTTCCATACTTTGCCTGCATCTGTGTATGAGTTGAGAGAAGTTACGAAAGAGCGCCAGCTATCCCTTTTTGCTTGCTGGCGAATGCGTCTTCCTTGTGCTTTTGCACTTTTGAAGGAAATCAAGTTTTGCGTAGTGGGGTACCTGCGAAGGACACCCCACGCCTTAATTAATTTGAGCCTGCCGTGCAAGCCTACACTCTTCATTCCACCACGGCCTCCCAGTGTTAGGTGTGGCACCAGATGTTGGCGGAATTGAGCCCTCGGCAGCATGAAGAATGTGTGCAGTCAGCAGTTCACAGGCTTCGTCAATGCCCAAATAGCTCAAGGACGTGTATGAGAGCTGAGATAAATGTTTAAATTTTGACCAATCAGCACCAGATTCCTTAAACTTTTTATGGCAGATGGAACTGTTACGGGCTTTATCAATGCCTTTCAAGATGACATGGAAGTGGTCGCTCCCATAGGGGTTGTCGTCCAATTCCCATTCAACAGCCGGAAAGATGACAGAAGAGCCGATCGCCAAGTCTATGTGTGAGTATGTGTAAGCCCACTGCGTAATTCTCGTTTTGTTTACCGGCGAGACGCGAAGTTGGAAGCCGCGAGCGCATACCTCGCGTTCCTTCCTTTTGTGCGTCGAGAGGAGGGGGTGCTTTTCCCGAGAACCTTCGTTGCGCTGGTATGCGGTCAGCTCTTCCCGCGGGTCGGGCGGCGGCCGTCCTTGGCCTCGGGAGGGGATTAGTCCCGACTCCCTCATTGTGCCGGCGAGCGCCCGTGGACAAAGGCGAGGCGGCGAGACGTTAAGACGTTACTGTAAGGCGTTAGTCTAGACCGTTCTAAGCCGTCCGGCTTTCGTTTTGGAGCAGTTACCGCCCGTTCAACCTAGTGGGGTGGCTGCTCCTCACGGTATGCGACTTTGGGTAGCCGAGGCCTTGCCTTGGCTTAGCGGTGGCAATAACGTTCGCGGAAAGCTGACCAGGAGTTGCATGAGAGAGATTATCGGGTATGTGACGCGGGGTGACATGTTTACGATTGTTAGTTCTTTTTTGTGTGTGTGTTTGATTTGTTTGTTAGTGGACCAATCGGGGCTTTGAGAGCTGATGTCACCCTGATGCAGCCCCGGAATCCGCCTGACATCATGTGCACTCTCGCACCAGCAGGGGCGCTGCCCAAATCTATAAATGCTAGGAACCCCATTACCGGGGGTCGGATTTTACTTCTTGCAGGCGCTTCGCGCCATCGGCTATGCCGAGCGTTCTTCTAAGATCCACCACTTGGGTCCATTCTCGTTTGTAGGTACCCTGTACCTTCGGCTAGCCGAGAGTGGTAACGAGTTACCCCCATTTTTATGTAAATATTGTAAATTTCTATTGTGTGTAGTGTTGTAGTATGTCGGCTCTTTTTTGTTAAAGAGACAAGCTCCGGATGAGAAGAGGAATTTTTCTATCAAGCGGCGCCGGGAATCTGTGTGTTCAGATCCCCATAGTGGGCTGTGGGTTCCGGCAGCTCATCAATGAGAGCCTCAAATTCAGAGCTAGATAAATGATATTCAGGGGGAATGTATAGTGAGCAAATTATGGTTTAATCTGTTGAAAATAATTGCCCGGACTGCAACCGCTTCTAGGGCGGTACGCAATTGAAGAGATTGGCAAGGGATAGATTTTTGCGTAACTATAACTACGCCACCAGAGCAGTGCGTGCAGTTATCTCTGTCTCTCCTAAATACTGAGTATTGGTTCAGGAAATTGGTGTGCTTAGATTTCAAGTGTGTCTCCTGTAAACATAGGATGGCTGATTGCGTTTCGTGTAGGATTTCATACATATCATCTAGGTTTTTAATAAGGCCCCGGCAGTTCCACTGTGTGATTATTTGTGCTACCACAAATGTTTAGGGAGGAGATTTTACCTGGTGTAGATCAGGACTCGGGCTGAATGTATACTATCTATCAGTTTTGACTTGGGCCTGTGACACGGGTGGCTGGTGGCTTTTTGCCTCGCCCCGCCAAGGTGCGCTGTTCTCTTTCCGCCTTTGGCACTGGCAGAGACGGTGTTACCTCTATGTCATCATCTGAGTGGTGTGACAGTGACGAGATGGAGTCCTTGCGGGATCCACCTCGGGATATGTTCGAAGTGGAGGCAGGAACCCCTGCCGTCACCCGACTGTTTGTTGGACACGGAAGTGGTCGTGGGACCGACCACATCTACGTCCATGGCCGCCTGCAGTCTGGCAGCCGGAAGAGAAGGATTGACGGCAGAGCCGTCACTCTTCACACTCACAGCTAACACAACACTTGCAGGCGCCACAGGTGTCGTGTCGGATGGTTTGGCTGCCTTGGGCAACACCTGGGGGGCTGGGGCGGCACCAAGTCTCCTTCGCAGTACTGGGTGGCCGCCGTGACTAGACGCCACTCCGCCCCCCGGCGAGCTGCATCGGCATACCTTTGCGAAAACATTAAATGTTTCTGTCATGCTTCTTGATAGCTGATGTTCTGGGAGACCTTCATGACTATGATTCTTCTCAGATTTGAATTTAGCACATGACCGAGAGTATGCAGCGTGGGGTTGTTCACAGTTGGCACATTTCAATACGTTAGAAGCACAGTTCTCTGAAGGGTCATGATGTCCTGAGCACTTGACCATTTGTCAGTTTTCCGCGGCAGGTGATAGTACTGTGCCCATACCACTGGCACTTGAAGCAGTGGCGTGGGTTGGGTATTTAAGCTCGTATGTTGCAATGAAGGATGCCTGCAGTGACAGACTCCGGTAGGACACTTCGGTCAAAAGTTAGGATCACATGTTTCGTTTTTACTTCTTTACCATCGCGTCTGATCATTATTCTTACCGCAGTAACGCCCTGGTCACGCATGCCCTCGAGGAGGTCAGACTCACTTTCATTGAGCAGGTCCATCTCGGAAATGACGCCCTGCGAGCTGTTAAGGCTCCGGTGTGGCGTTACAGCTATTTCAATGCCAAGTAAGTCGGTCTGGTTCAAGAGACTATCACATTGTTTTTAGTAGATAGTTCTACAAGCACGTCCCCCGATGTCAGCTTCTTTGCCTTGTAGTTCGCGCTAACTACACTCTCAATGAACTTGGCAATTAAGAAGACCGACTTGCAGGTAACTGGAGATTCCTTGTTCTTAGATTGTATCACTAAGAAGCGAGGAAAGTTGTCAGGGGTGTTAAATTTCATGTTTGGCAGAGGTTTGAAAATTAAATTGGTGCGGGCCCTTTTTGGGGCCCGATCATTTGAAAGAGAGGGTTTCGAAAATACCATGCGACATAGTATAAAGCAGGGAACTGGGGTACTTTCTTCTTTGACGTTACCCTGATGGTCAAAGAGGTCCCGGAGCTTCCAGCCTGATAAACAGACAGGGAGCCCATCGGCCGGAGCTTGACCAGGGCTCCGACGGCCACCGTTCACGGCTTCTAACCCTTCACCTTTCAGCTTCTCGCCACGGTAGGTAACAGCCTAAGTATGCGGGGCTCGGGGTACGTGGTTTCGCCACTCACCGTCACCAAGATTACTCAAGGTGCCCCGTGCGGGGAAGAAAAAAGTGTGTGGAGAAAAGGGAGAGAAACCGTGACTCATACAGTTACATAGAAATGCATTTTGTACAGCAATCGAATGAGCTACATACTTAGACGACTTGCTGTGACAAAGTCGATTTGAGCACATTTACACACACGGTGTTTCGGTTTCAAAAAGGTGAGAAACGGAACAGTGGTTAGCACCTGCCGCGGTGGCAAACTTGCTAATGTGAATGTTTTTTGTCGTGAGTGAAAACTTGAAATCATATTCGAAATCACTACCGCAAAATAAAAGTTCGACTTCCGACCATGGATGTCGTCGCTGGTTAGCCAGCGAAGCTATAGTTCAGTTTCACTTTGTGGCGCACAGTCACGACACAAAAAAAAATCCGAGGGCACCTGAACACTTGTAAGGGGTTTGAAATGCGAAAGATTGAATAGACGAATTGGACACCTTGCTTCCGCATCGCATTTTCCGAGGGCTTGCAATCTTACTGCTTGAGACTCTTTGCTTCGCTATCTGCCTTGACGATCCTTGATCTCTGTCCTACGCGTTCGGCCGCTACTCGTTACTGCTTCTGGGCAATGTCAGAGTGGACAACGGTGGTTAATTTCGTCGCTAGTCAGTTCGCGTGCTTTCCCGCATTCTTCCACACCCTCATTTGTCTGGAGCATTGGCGTGGGTGGTCAATCTATGGCGGCTGCCAAATTTAAGATGGCGCGTGGAACGCGTAGGGCTATGCAACCTTCGCCACATAACCCAGTATCCCTTCTCACGCTCTCACCCTCGCGGCGTTTTTCCCCCCTCTCTTCTCCCACGACAAATGCAAGAGGTTAACTCAATTCAAGTTTCCCGCTTTTGCACTGTTGGTGCGCCATCTGTTGGGACCTCTGTTACTCTTGCACGAAGACCATAGAGGGTGTTATGTGGTAGCTGGTGCGGCTATTGTGTTTAAAAGGCATTTTCATCGAAGCAATCGGATATGCGGTTAGTGTTTTCCTTTATTCTCTCGGCTAGCCACACTTTCTCGTACAAAACGCACAGTGCACAGTTGCAGGTTCAAAATCGCAACATTCTCGTGATAACTGTGAGTCTGCCTGCCCACTGCAAAGAGGACGGCGTTGGTGTGCAGCGTGATTGGCAATTTCAATCAGTCGTTAACGGCGGCGACAAGGCAGCCACTTTCACAAGCGGGATAAGCGCAACGGTGAGACGCCGCCTGGACGGGAAGGGCACGGTGCGCCCACGTGCCTGGGTTCTTCGCTGCAGGCCCTTCGCCGTCATTGTGTTCGGGCCTTCCGGTACCCTGCCCTTGGCTCTCAGTTCGCCCCGTTGCATGGCTGCTGTAAGGCCTGCGATGCACGACAGAAAAGAGGGGATCAGTGTCTGATAGCCGTGGCTCCCTTCATTAACGCAAGTGTTACCGGGCTTTATTGAGTGAATTTTCGTGAGTTCGAGCCATCCGCTATCAGCAATGCTTCTCAAACGTCGAGAAAGAATGTCGCCAATGCCAACTGGAAACAATGGCGGCAGCAGCCAAACCTGCCCGCTATTCATAAAGTTGTTTCTCTCGCTCACTCCTTAAACAGAGAATCGGGTGCAGCGACAAAAGGAGGATGGAGTGTGGGCTGTATGACAGTGGTAATACAGCCAACGCCAGCGATACGCAGGGCAGCTCATTCCTGCCCGTCGTTAGTTGCGCGGTGCTCTGCAGACACTTCGACACCCGTGCCCGCAACTTATACTATCACCCCAAGCGTCCCATATGTGAGCGTGAACGATTGAAAGGGCCATAATTGTGTCACCTATGTAGAAAAAGGCGAAGGAGTACGCTAGGCTTCTAAAAAACCCACAGAAAGCCTCCAATAAGACGAGAAAAGCACTGCAATGTGCCCTAATATACATTATACATTGAAAATAGCATCTAATTACGAAAAACTCCAAACTACTTTTTAAGCCTCCAAATCGGTGATCCCTGCCAGCTGCATTTACTAAACGATAGATGGCGCCACCCGGAGATTTTGCTCGCGTGGCGCTTCGAAACATAGATACAGTCGCAATCTCTGACCTACGCAATAACACCCCGCAGCGCGCAATTCTCTTGCGGCCACACCTTAAGCCCCACAAACGCATGTGTCCTGTGGAGGTTTCGCGATTACGCCGCTAATAAATGTTTCTGTGTGTAATGAGAGGTTAGCATAACTGTGGATATTGCGGGAGCCAAAGCAATTCCATCAAAGTATGCGCAGATAAACATGGGTGGGGGGTCCATTTTCCTACAATACGAGCACAGGTATTAGCACAGTACAGCAGTTAGGTAACATTTACAACATCACTGTAAATGAATTACTAAATCTAAAGAAAAGGGCATTATAATAGAGTAGCCTTAGCGTCAACTGCCGCAGAATTTTTCTTTGGGAAGTTTTAATACAGAACTTACAGCTGTTTTCTGTACGCATACTCCTCGGGCAGAAGGCCAAGTATTGACTGGAGACGAGATTTTTTTACGTCAACAATTGCACTCTTAACTAGACAAGTAAATGAAAGTCCGCGTAATGAGAGGATCCTGTTAGCAATTGTACGCCGCATAAGCTGTTTTGAAAGCAGTTTTCTATTTACCAATAGTTGCAGCCGGTATCCAGAGGGAAACCCTATATAACCGTGCCCTTGGGATTGAGGCAGGGCATTTTTCGCCACCCCAGATTTGTTGCCGGAACCGAAACAATGAACGGAATTAAAGCCATAAACACCTTCACCGTAAATGTAAACAGCTAGGTTGACAGTAACAAGCTGAACAAGAAAAGCGAGATAGGCGAGATACGCTACACCTTGAAACGGCATTCTGTTTTAGTTATTGACTATATGCTGAACTACGCATACTCTAAAAATCTGTACCCGCAACAAGGACTAGCCATATTTGAATGCACAGCGAACACCGTTTCATACCGGTTCCATCGATAGCCGTGATAGAGACAATGGCCTGAACGAAGACTCCTAGTGTGGTGTCAGCGACGGGAGGAACGGGGGTGGTTCCGTTTTATGTCCGGGCGGAGCCAACAGTCCAGCATCAATTCCACAGCTACCGCACTGCGTGGCGACCGTACACGCTATACAACAAAAGTGACGAAGGTGAGGCAACCTGAAACAGAGGTTCGAAAAGACTACCTTACTGCGTAGGTTGGGCTGACGGAGCGCTTGGACGAAGGCTAAAAACTTTGCAGCAATCGAAAATAGGGCCACTTAACAAATTTAGTCATCCCCTCCCGCTTGTCACAACGTTTCGCATCTTAACTTGGCTTCACAGAATATCTCTCGCCTGTGTAGTCCGTTTATGTTCTTTACGTTAATTGACTTGTAACGCATACAGCCAAAAACGTTCCTTTTACTCTTCAGGATATAACAGTTCACTATTTATACGCGTAACACGTGCTTATCCAGGGAAGTGGGCCGCACACATTTTGATAGGCGCCACTTCAACTCCAGTGTTTCCTTTTAATATACTACAAACGCTCAGTCGTCGAGGATCTCTATCGCAACAGGGGGCGACTTCATTATTGAGGTATACCTCGACTTTAATAGTGAGTGATGGTTGGAGCGATGCACCCCTTCGTCTAAAGACGAAGATGGTTGATTGCCAGGGTTGCTTGTGAGTGATTCCTTGGTTGTCAGAGTTTCGAATTTGAATCTTTAAATTTTTACTTTGACTCGCACGCAGTTGGGCTTTTGATGGCAGCTGCTCTGACTTTTACCGTCCGCCATTGGCTTTCGGATGAATAAAGTTTCTCCTACAACCACCGTCGTCGTTAGACGGAAAGGTGCATGATCTTTGTGTTTAATTTGCACCTCCCCGCACCACTCTCCAAATCCAAACTGATTCGACCATATCGGAATAGCGCAATCGGATCGATTCCGGCTTCACAACGCGAGGGACCCAAGATCGATTCAGGCCACTGTAGCGTTTTTTGTTTCACTCACACCGTCGATCATCATCATCGTCAGAGAAACTTGGCATGTCCTGCAGGGCGTATTGGAATACGCAAGAACGCCATAACGAAACATAGTAAGCATCGCTTTAGCACTCTGAAGGTGCTCACTATACCCGTCGGAAGAGAACAGACTTGGTGACAGGTTTTTAGTAATAAGTACTGTACTAAGCATCGCTAAGACGGCACCTAAACTAGGGGCAAAATGCAAAGCACAAGCCCTGCTAGCGCATTTGCCCGGGTCACTCCATGGGAGGAGAAACTACCATGCTAGCAATTTATATTGGACACTAGCTGGAGCCAGTCACCTCGTATAATTACCTAACATGACGGGATTCGAGCATGAGGTGGTTTCAGAGTGTTTGTGGTGGGCCGTTTGCAAAACGCACATAAAGAAAGGCGATAAGTGAAGGCAAATCAAGCGCCTGAACAAAAAAAAACTCTTCCCGTGGTCGAAAACGAACCTGTGTCCTTCGGGTTATAAAGCCGACACCTGTCCGATTGCGCTATTCAACACAGTCGAATAAGTTAGGATTTGGCACGTTTAGATTGAATCACGTTGCATTGGAAAAAGTTTCGCGTTTAACCGTTTTTTCCCGTAAGAAACGGGCTTAGATTTTTTTGACGTCAAATTCGTAAGCGAGGGACCCACATTTTATTCCGATCAGGGGAAGCGTGTTTGCTTGTTTTATCATCATCATTACCATCATTCAGTAAACTTTAGTTGACTTTCTTGTGGTCCGTTTTGGTAAGACAGCCGCCATCACTGAGGCCAAGAAAGCTTAGCTTTAAAATTACTCGCATTTCGGCCAAGGGAAAAGGATAACCAGCAGAGCTTTTCGCACCCCACATATAATAAACGCACAAATGTTAATCTACTCAGCTATTCCCCCTGACAAGGGTGATTTAGACCACAATACGACTGCATTGAATGGCGGAGACCCTTCGCGGAGAATGAAAAGCACACTGAAATGCTTAATAGGAACACTATGGATTTCAGTTTGCATGCGTGTAGCGTTTAGAAATGCCCTTTTGTGCCTTAACACAGATTTTCGTACAGGCGGTAGACGGTGCACTACACTGCGTACATGCGCACCCATCGATCACTCGAACCTGCTACGAGGGCGTTTTCACAACGAAGCTGTCTTTGCAACTCTTCAAACTGTGCGAACTCTCCGAAGCATGCCTCATGAAGCTCTGCCACAGCGAGATTCCCTTCGTTTCGTTGAAAACACCTGTTCATTCCTCTATCTCGCCCCTCTCTCTATCTACAACCCCCCATGCATATATCGTTATAATATATATATATATATATATATAATATAATATATATATATTATTATATATATATATATATATATATATATATCTTTTTTCCGAACACGCACTGTGCATAAGCGCGAAAAGCCCAAGTGCGAGGGGTGCAAAACAACAAGGAAGAGGTAACGTCGGGGCCTTTCGCTGTGTCACTCGCCATGCCTTCGTGTTTTTTTACGTAGTTGGTGGTGCACAAAGAGAGGCCGATTGAAAGGCAACCATAGCTGTCGGATACTCTGGCGGTCCGGGAAAAAAACTGTTTCGCGACGCTGAGAGAAAGTGATGGTGTCGAGACAAGCGATGGTGCCGGCGACGAAAAATTCCACATGCAATGTGATGTGTCGTACTCTCGTACCGTCGGGTCGCCAGTACAGCTTTGCTGGTGAATCTTCACAAAGTGTAATGAACAATGCATGTAGTTTTTTCTCGCCGTTAACAGAAAAGCTGCCTCGGCGGCCATTATACAACAAACTGCTACCTCGCCTCCGGCCCTACCAGCTCTGTAGCAATGAAAACACCGAGTCGGGCAGAGCTTCTGCTATAGCATTGAAGCGACAATAATTAGCGCTGCACTCACATGGACTCTGGTAGCGTGGGGCCGTGCAGGGTTTCCAACTGCCTGAGACTGGGGGGACCGTGGAGTTCTCCGACGTAGCTCGGGTGGCGAGCATGGCCCGAAGCTGCCCAAGCTGGCTGCCTTCCCGAGCTGTGTAGCTTGAGGACAGCTGGGGGTCGTAAGCTGGGTGGCCGCTTCATCAGTCCTGCAGCTTCTGGGCAGAGGATGAAAACAGAACGGGAAACAAGAACACGAGGCGCGGGTGCAATGGTGGGGACCTTGGTAGAGCAGATAGATGCACGTCTTGCACTGTATTCGCCAGCCAAGGCACTGCGGGTCGTGCAACTCGCTTTTGACACGCGCAGGACGGTGGGCGCGCACGGGTCAAGGGAGCACGCGGGTGCGGGTGAACAATCTAGAAACCACAACAAAGGAGCTGTTGTCATCACTTCATGTGTCCCTGATTGCCTTCTCTTCCAGTTCTGCTTCCGCCGCTTTTTCAAACACCATCCACGTTTCCCTGGTTTTATGTTTTTACAAGCAAAAAGTTGAATACTGCAAGTCGCCGCCGTCGCCGGTGAACAAGAAAATCCATGCTGATTTCACTGGATAACTCATACATCAAGTAATTGAGCATACGTTTAGTTCAATCGTGACAAATATCTCAGTAACACAGAATTGCTTCAAATAATGGGTCCATTGCGTACATTGACGATGTTAGGAATTTCTAAAAATACACTACTTTTAAAAAATCAACATGCTTGCCCTGCAGGCAGCGTGTTCCCGTTGTGCGTGATGTTACGATGATGATTAAGATAAGGATGATGATGATGGGGGAAATGACGACAATGACGGTGGGGCTTGTTATGAGAATGTTGATGTCAATGGGAACGGTGATGATGCGTTATCGAAGACGTATCGATATTGTTTCCATGATGCGAAACGCATGCGCTGCGGACTAATGCGCGGTAAATGCTCGTAACTATTCGTTATGCCGGTGTTTGATGCTCGGGGATAAAATGTGGCACAGCTCCAAGAATAAACGCAGCGGCGCAGTTGTCAGGAATAATAATGAACAAAACTCTGCGGTCTACAAGATGGCTAAAATACCCTAAATTGGACAAAACAGAATTAAAGTAGATAAACAATAAAGGTGATGGCAGAAATAAATTGAAGTGCGTCCACCTGAAGTAGAGGTTCAGTTTCTCAAACGACCCGGTAATTTGTTGTCGCAAATTCCCGTCGCGCAGATTCGCTTATACCGGGCGACGTCGTTAAGTGACAGATCCTTTTGGTCCGTCTCAGCATCCGCTTCGATACGAGGTGCAGGGAATATTGGTCGCCATGGCAGTTCCAAAAGATTCGGTTAAGTCAGCATTGTGGAATACCGCCCATGTTGTCCAAGTTGCATCTCTTTTGACAAAAGTTATTGAAGATGCGTCCTCTTCATGACCACATCTTCGCTATACTCCTTTACAAGGTTATCTCTTATTTAGAGGAACATAGTATCATCTTCAAATACCAGCACGGTTTTCGCAAGTGCTGTTCATGCGAAACTCAACTCGCACGATTTACTCATTACTTGCACTCATCATTGGACGCCGGCATTCAAACTGACGCCATATTCCTTGACTTTTCAAAAGCATTCGATCGTGTCCCTCACCATCGGCTCTTATTAAAACTTAGGCAGCTTAATATTCACCCACTTGTTCTCACCTGGCTGCAAGCCTTTCTTTCCAGTAGAAAACTATTCACGTCTGTCAATAACTTTAACTCTCCTTTTGTTGCAGTTTCATCTGGAGTTCCTCAAGGCAGTGTGCTTGGTCCCTTGCTTTTCCTTATTTATATTAACGACTTACCCTCCTCAGTCAATTCTAAACTTAGGCTATTGGTGACGATTGTGTCATTTACCGTACCATTTCTTCTGAAACTGATCGACAATCTCTACAATCTGACCTTGTCTCTTTAACGTGGCTAATGACACTAAAACATTGTAAAACGAAGTTAAGGAGTTTTACAAAAAAAAAGCGTCCCCTATTCCAATGTCTTACTTACTAAATGATACTTCAGTGGAGCTTACGACCTTGTATAAATATCTTGGTGTTAATATTCATTCTGACCTATCATGTCGTCACCACATTAATGTCACCGTTGCTTCAGCAAATCACTCTCTCGGGATTCTCAAACGTAACTTGAAACACACCCCCTGGCACTTGCGTAAACTGGCTTATATCACCCTTATCCGTCCTGAAATAGAATATGCGTCATCCATTTGGGATCCCGATCAAGACTACATTATTAATAACATTGAAGCCCTGCAGAGCCGTGCTGTACGTTTTATATTTTCTGATTACTCACGTCACAGCAGCGACACTCACATTGAAGCTTCGTGCCGAACTTGAAGTCTTATCACGTCGCCACAAAATCGCTCGCTTGTCACTACTTCATAAGCTCTACCATCACACATCACTTCACGAGGACTTCTTTAGGCCACCCCCTGCTATCTTTCCGCGCCGCGATCATTCCTTTCAATTGGAATGCTTCCCTTGTTGCACATTTCATTTTGCTAAATCGTTCATACCGCGCACAATAACTCAGAGGAATGACTTACCATCAAACATTGCAACCGTCACCGATATCACTGAATTTAGGGAGGAGGAGGAGGAGAAAAGCGAAAGGAAAAGCCGAGAGGTTACCCAGGCTTAGAGCCGGGATTGCTACTCCGCACTGGGGAAGGGGTGTTCAGGGGATAAACGAGATGGCAGGCGAAAAAGGGGGGATAGGAGCGGGGTCGCATACACACTTTAGTCCCTTCGTGGGCACTACAGTCTGTCAGCTAAACCTGTGTCCTTCATAAAACGCAGAAGGGCTTTTGTTGCCTTCTGCGAAGTCGATTGTAGGGGTCTTTGAATTTCAGAAGTTACTAAACACGGGTGCAAATGTGTGCGCCTTTTGCCGTATTAACCCTGGTTTTCACTGCAAACCGTAAAATAACGGACTTTTTTTTTTGCTTTTGTATTAAAATGCGTATGTTTCACGGTTGGCCATGTTTGCCTAATTCTTTTATTGGCAGGCGTTCTTGACGAGGTCGTTTCTTTATGCTTTAATGGCGCGTGTGCTTGTTGTAAGCTAGATTGCGCTAGATTGTACTCTTGTTACTCTGCTTCCTTCTTGTTCAGTTTATTTTTTCATTTATTTGTTAATGTAGTATTATTATTTCTGACTGATATTATTTATGCTGACTATTTAAGATTGTGCGGAAAGAATATTGACCCTATATTTTGCTCTAATCAATTTAGTAGATGTATAGTTTTTCAGTTTGCGGGTTTTCTGCTGGTATTAATCATTTTCATGTACCTGTATGTGTTATAGCCCCCCCCCCAAATACCCTCCTGTGAGAGGGCCCTTAGGGGTAGTCCTAGTAAATAAATAAATAAATAAAACAATAATGGCTCATGTAGTGAATAATTCCGACGAGAGGAAGCGACGGACCAGGGTATCAGCGCGAGCGCGGGGTTTTAAACGACATTGTCCTGAATGCGGAACATCGTCCTCTTTTTCATACCTTGAATTGTTTTGTCGCTGCAGGAATATCTGAACTGATGAAGCGCAAGAAATCAAGAAAATGAGTTGTGTCACCTTCAAAATACTAGTAGTAACGCACTTTTCCGCCGCACGGGGTAACAGCCGGTTGCGGTGATGAGGGCAAGGGCTACTCCTGTTGTCATTCTTTAGTTGTTCCCGAGCATAACATTGCGCACGGAAGGAAGGGGGCCCCATAGTGAAACATCTAGCTTACAAAATATTCCTCGGGCATCCCACTATGCTTACGTGTTTCGGAGGCGAAATCGTTACGCTCCCGATATCAGAGTCGAAAAACACTGCCCGCAGTAATTGTGGGCCACCTACTTGTCAACCTTGTTGGTGTACGTAGGTTTTTGACGGTGCTTAGCCGACGAAGGCACAGGCGGTGCACCCAACTTGTACCAGCGCCGAAGCACTTTCCATTCCAAGGGAGGGCGCGAATTACTCGTCGGCACCGGGAAGCACAAGGAACTCGACGGCTTCCGCAGAAGCGCGTTCAAGGCCACTAGTAGCGCGCCTTGCTTTTGTGTTTTATTTCCACTCTTCGCCACCTGTTAGTGGAAAGCCGTGTTCCGCGCCCATATGGAATACTGGGGCCCTGCACTGCTCAAAACTACGCGCTTTTTGTCTCAAGCACGTCTAGTTCTCACCTTAGAATCAACGTACTTGCGCGCTCCGTATCAGGAACGTTACAATCTTTCTGGAAGGGGAGGTAGGATTGCACAGCATTTTGAAGAGTGGGAGGAGCGGGAGTAGCAGGAGGAGGAGGACGAAATGTGGAAGAGTGCAGTTGAGGGGGAAGTGGGAAGGGAAGGAACTGCATTGAAAAGGGGTGGCGTATAGGCGGGAAATGGGGCTTGATTGAGAGGGAAGAATTAGCGTCACTTCCCGACGGCCTCCGAGACTAAGACCCACTTGGAGGTGGAGGTCTGGTGATGCCTTCTGCGGAGCTGGATCAACTGGTTGGCATAATAAACTCAATGCGGGCGGTGCTTAGCTTAAAGTACATTGGTGCAGCCTATAAGACACTGCACATGCAAATTGCATGTTTTCTTAGCAGTTTCAGGTGCGGTAGCTTGAGAAACGTTCCATCAGGTGATCGAACCGACGAAAAAAGAAAACTACAACCAGAGGAGCATTTGGTTTCTTTCTTTTTATTTTTTTAACAAAAACATCAGAGGCGTTTGCGGGGGTCGTCGTGGACATTACGCGCCTCTTGCATAGAATGTGGCCATTTATGATCAGCAGTTCTCGCAGCTGCCACGCCCTTGTTTTTTGTTAATAGAAAATGATGAAAGATAGCGAAAAATAAATATCATGAGACATGTAGTAACACGTGAATGCATTTCGCACAGCAATAGAACGAGCTGCACGCTCGAAAGCTCTGTTGTAACAAAATAAAATCCTGTGCGTTAACAGTCGCTATATCTCGACATCAGAAATTTGCGCAACGTGCAATGGTTTGCACCTGGCGCATCGAAAGTAGCTTGCATGAAGGATTTCATTGACCGCGAAAGCCTGAAATTATGATTAACAAATAAGAAAAAAATTCAAGGGCTGGACCAATGATATTGAGGAAATTATCCAGCGAAGCTGTTTCGGTTTCATGGGGCTGCATACATTCACAAAGCAGAAATTCCTAGGCCACCGGAGCAGTTTGTGGCGTTGTGAAAGCGAAACCATGAAGTTTCGCTTTCACTTTTGCTTTAATGTTAATTGACTTGGACGCCTCTGCTTTCGCCTCGCATGGCCGAAGGGTTCTCTGCAATGATGCCGCTCGAGACGCTTCGCGATCTCCGCATTGACACTTTCCAAAGGCTTCTATCTCTCTCCCACGCGTTGCGTTGCTACTCGTCCTGCCACCGAGTAATGTGAGAGGTGTTTCCGGTTCGCCCGCTCGCCTTCGTTTTCCCGCACTATTCACCCGCGGCATCCTGGCGTGTGCGGGTAAGCCCACCCTCAACACTGCAGAGTTTAGCTCACGCTATCGAACGCCTGTGGCTATGGAACCTTCTCGTAGCACCTCCTCTTCGTGCGCAAATGCTGGTTGCGGGCGTTTCATGGCTCGGGTACACCCTGAAAACGCAAGTGGGCCATTGGATAGAGCTGAACAGCTCCCGCTGTAAAAACTACCCTTCTTTCGGGAGCACCAAGTTTTTAAACAGAAGCTTTCTACGCCTTAGTAATGGCGACGTTGAACCAAAACGCACTGCAGAAAAGTGAACTTTCTCTGACGATGATCGTGGGTGAAGTGAGAGATGGTTGAAACGCAAAGCTTTGTCTGGTAAAAAGCCAATGTCTGCTAAACTCCAAATCATTACAGCCAAAGCACCACGCAGGAAAGCCAACTTACACAATAAATTTCAGCAAGGGCCCAATAATGACTCTCAAGAAATACATGCTGTCCGGGGTCGGAATCGAACCACGGTCGCTCGCGTTACAAAGACAACGTCCATAGGATTGCGCCAATCTGACACGGTGCGAAAATTTTGGTTTTTGGGGCGTTGACCTTCGCTCAGGTTGCATGGGGGAAACATTAAAGTTTTTAACCATCGTTCTCGAAAGAAAAGGGTTTTGTTTTTCTCCCTCGAGCTCGCACAGTTTCGTCATAGAAAAGGACGTGTAGGTAGCTCCACTGGGAAATGTATGCTTACCGAATTCCCCACAAGATGAGATCGCTCCAAAAAACACATTTATCCCGTATGTACGCGATCGTATTTCGTAGCGAATGAGACCGAAAACACGTAAGATTTTAGACGTTCTTCTTGCCGCACATGTTCCTCGTGAACACGCCTTTTTTTGGCGTTCGTAGTTTATTACTTCATTTTAGAATTCGGTGTATACCAAAATCTATGGAGAAATTTTTAGCAGTACTTAGCTCTATATATTTGTGTCCTCTGGCAACTTCCATAAACACAGCGATATCGATTACCGTATTTACTCGAATGTATCGCGACTTTTGTTTCCTAATTTTTGATACCTAATGTCGAAACACGGGTTAAAAATCAATATCGAAATTCGTGTAATGGCAGTTATGCACCTTATTGTCATCGCCGGCTACAGGTTTGGGCATTTCCAGACTATTGTTTGCAACGATGGCCAGAACCATTTCAATCCACGAGAAGCCAACCCCAGTTATATTTATTTCTTTTTCTACGCTGGTAGGCACGGCCTTGCCGGCGGGCGCAGCACTGGGCGGTTTTAGTTCACCTCGAGTGTTTCGACACCTCTTGGGCTACCGTTAGGATGGCAACGTATCACGATCAGTACGACGCCCGTATCCAGAGAACCGCTATTTCGATGGCTGCAGAAATCGGCTATTCAGCAACTGCTCAAGACCTGACGTGTACGAGTCGACCACCACCGGGCACCTTACAAGCAAACTCGGCCAAAAGGTTTCAGTGTTCCTCGCCACAGACGCGACGTGGAATTAGGCAAGCGTGCTGCTGATTTCAACCTGCCCTTCAGGAGAGTAATTAACACACCATTCGGCGGGTGAGGAGCATCGTTAAGCGGATGTGACGTCACGTTTGCTCGCAGCGTTCCCGCGCGGTATGTTTACATTTTTTCTGAGTGCTGCCTACACGGCGTACGTGCCGTAGCGATTCAAGTAGTTGCGTTCGACTTATGCGGTCAACGCAAGAATTCATAAACTGGCGATGGTTGTCGAACTATCAGTTGTCGTTCAACTGCTCCAGCGTGTTCTGGCACAACAGCTTTGCAGTCAGCTGTGGGCGTTCAACTGTTCACCATCGGCCGACCAGGTGAGCGCTCCTTTTTGGCGGGTTTGCAATCAGTTCGCATATCTCCTACTGCAAAGCTTGCTTTCTGCTCGCGGCAGTTATATTAGCGACGTTTACGAAATTCTTAACGGCGCGTTCTCACCGTCTTGCATTATTGTCGCTGTTTATGCTGCACTGTTCGCGTCTGTCGGCGATCGCGAGCTGTTGACGGTTTGTTGCACGGTGCGGAAACTTGCTCGCATTGCAAACCCGTCTCGCCCATTGCGTTTCTTTATCTCTTTAATGTGGCGTCATTAACATCACTTGTTCTCCTCGACGCTTTTTCTAGACAACGTGCCTTGTGGTAAACCGATCTTAATATTGTACACACTAAACTTTTTAACACCCTTTAGGTGCTAAAAGGGTGCACTCAACATTTTGCACCATTTTTGCACCTTTTAGGGTCCAAAACATTGCTCCGGCACCCAATCATGAGGGTGCCACAAATTAAGGGGTGCAAATCTTAACATTTTTACACCCTTTAAGGTGCTAAAGGGTGTACTGAACATTTTGCACCTTTTTGCACCTTTCAAGCACCCAAAATATTGCTCGGGCACCCCACCTCGAGGGTGCCAAAATTCAGGGGTGTATCAACAGTTTGAAAGGGTGCTACGACCGATAAAGGGGTGCTAAAAAGTATTTTTTCTCGATTGGGGTGTTACCACGGCACCTTATCGTTAGGGTGCCTAAAAGAACGGTGTGTGAATGCAAGCATGCAAAATTGCACAAAAACAGGCTGAATGTTTAAACCGCACATCGCACTACTTCACCCAGTGGCGCACCCATGGGGGGTGTTTTGGGGGTTGTAACCCCCCCCCCAGATGTCCGTCGACCCAATCCCCTCCGCACGCCTCTCCCACCGAACCGAAACCGAAGTTCACCGAGTGCAGTGTGTAGTAGCGGAAGCTTTTATTGTTGAACATTCGCAGTTAAATCTCGAAAAAGAATAATGTATGACCGGAATTAAAAATAAAACTAGAGCACGAGCTTTTAGGATTCTGCTTTTAAGACAGTGCGGACCAACTTGCGTATAACTTGAAGTAGTTTAGAGAAATAATAAGAAAAAATTTTAATGACACAAAAAGTGTCCTTGGAGAGGAAATTTCTGAATGCTTAAGAATCCCTGGGGGTTTTAAATGATTCCGTAGCCCCCCCTCCCCCTAGGGCACGCCTCATAGCCCACGCTAAACCGCAAATAGTCGCACAATTTTTGTAGGGCCAGATTATACCACTTTCTGAACTTCTGTGCGGAATTCCATCACGAGATTTGAATCATTCGTCGCGTTCTAGA
>JABSTR010000244.1:0-28753 GCA_013339765.2 Haemaphysalis longicornis
CCATGTTTTCAAACGTTCCCTTGATGAATATGCCGGAGTTCGCGGATGCTTACAAATGTGTGCACGGCAAGCACATGAATCCTGCCGAGAGATGTTTCTTCTGGGAGAAACGGCTGCGTGGACTGTCAAGTTTCAAAAACCAACTTCATAAGCGTGACAGCAACGTATATGAACACTTCTGAAGTGTTAATAAAGAATGTGTTTTTCAGAGATACTCGAGTCGATTTGTGATTCTTTGGAAAGAGTAAGTCAAACCTTAACAGCTATGGGTAACGGACTGCATGCTGTATATTGCATGATAGCGTGTACTATATGTGGAGTTAAGTGTTGCGCTTTTCAACCACCAACGCCAACGTAGGTGTGTAGAAAAGACTTGCGCCTCCCGATGCAACACGGAAAAGGATTGACGAGTAACGAGCAATTACTCGCCATTTGTTTTTTCGTTTTCCGCCACGGGATTGGTACTTCCTAAGCAGTGCGCCAGATTTGCCGATGCACAACCAACCAGCAGCCTCTTTAGCCGTACTTGTCACTAAACAGATCTAAGCGTTTCAACAAGCTAGTGTTCATCGGTACGATACAAGCCACAGTTGGCAGCAAGGCACTCGTCCCTGTGACGTTACTTCTTTTGAGTAGCGTCGGCCGAAAGCACGCATTAATGTTGGGCTTAACTTTTCGTTAGCAAGAATTAAGCATATCCCCCAAGCATAATCTAGAAGTTCCTGGTATACATTTATTCACTATCATTATAAATATTTGAAGTTTTAATTATCTTGATTCCTCCTGTGCAGTTATGTTTTACTGAGATTGAGGATTCTTGTAATGATTAAACGCCATACACTTTCTTATTGGTGGCTACTGTACCGGAAGAGGACAAAACCTTGTGTTTGAAAATCTTGGTAATTTTCTAATGAAAGTCGGGACTCTCGCGTTCTCGGGCTTTGGGGACGATCCTAGCAGACAATCACGGTTGATTAATTATGAGGTTTAACGCGCCGACGCTACACAGGCGATGAGGCGCTCGACAGTGGAAAGCTCCAGATTAATTTTTACCACGTGGGGTTCTTTAACGTACGCCGGAATCTCGAACACATTTGCGTTTTCGTTTTTCGGCTCCATCGGAAAAGCGGCCACCGCGGCCAGGAATCGAACAGACAATCGTAAAGTGTTCAATATGAGAACATTTCACATTTACACTGTTTACGGTACTCGAACGCTAATTATAATTACTGCAATATTCACTTTGACGAATACTGCTAGTCTCGTCAAGCTTGAGGTGACCTTTTCTACGATCGCCTTTCCAAAGACTGTCTCCATTGGGGTTTGTATAACTTGTAAGGCTGGTTGATGGCGGTTTTTTCTTACTGCTACGTTAAAACCTCATACCTGCTGGTATTGTGACGCTTTGCTTCTTGAGCTTCATTTGAAAGGCTTGCGCCGAAAAAAAAAGAACATTGTTACGGAGAGGAGTACGTGAAAGTGAAGGTGCATTTAACACGTATTTACAGAGAAGTGAGCACCGTATTGGCCATAGCACAAACCTCTTCTTCCTCTACTTCCAACGGCCTCGAACGCAGTGTCTAGAGTTCCGTCCGACGACGTTCAAATACTTAAGACTAGGCTATCGCAGGCCGAAGCGTCTGTCGTTGTAGTGTAGAGGATACGTCTTATCTTCTTAATCCCAAGGGCGGTAGTTCGAGACCTACTTTTGCCTCGATTATTTTTTTCATCTTTAAATTGAACTATAATTTTATGGCTTAGGTTATTTTTGGTGTTTTAAGCGATTTCTTTGTGTGCGTTAGGTTATGTTATGTTATGTTTAGGTTAGGTTGCCTAGCTTTACGTTATCTAGAGCGATGTAGTGCATGCTAGACGCGGCAATTTTGTTACAAAACGCCAGTGGACGTCGATATAGTGGAGTGCTTATAATACCGTCGGACGGCACTCTAGACACGGCCCCCCTCGAACCCACAGCGTGCCCAGCGTCGTCTTCTTGTAAGCTGAGCCCTAGCACATGCCCGCCATGCTTGGGGCTATGTATTAACTTGCCATTCTTCGGCTGCTGGTACACACTGTGGCATAACACCCTCGGCAAAAAGCGCTGTCTCGGTGCCTCCTACGGCGAAGTTGTGGGAGGGCCAAAATGTCTGTTTTGCCGGTGCCGTGGTGGTAAGTTGGCGAAGGGTCGGCTGAGAGATATTTTGTATGTGACTGGGATCGCTTGACGTATCACACGGTAGGGTCCCGAGTAAGGGAACAGCAGTTTTTCAGAGAGCCCCACGCGGCGGCACGGCGACCACAAAAGAACAGAGTCCAGGTGAGAATTGGAGGTCTCGCTGCCGTGAATTGTAAAGCGGCCTTTTGGGACAACTGCGATGAGCAGAGGCGAGAGCGGGCAACTTGTCGAGCATAATCGGCAAGGTCGACTGCGGCTATGGCATTTCCGGAAGTGTCACGAGAGGAGAAGATGAGAAGAGAGAGAGAGAGAGAGAGAGAGAGAGAGAGAGGAGAGAGAGAGAGAGAGATGAGAGAGAGAGAGGAGGAGAGAGAGAGAGACAGGAGGAGAGAGGAGAGAGAGAGAGAGAGAGAGAGAACTTTTTTAGAACCAAAGGCGGTTCAGACAACCCAATTACAGGTCGTCTTCAGTGAATGCTGAACTCAGCTCTAGTGCGTTTTTGATGATATTCCACTAGAGCTAGCTGCTCCTCAAAAGGTGCAGGCGAGAGTCAGCTAGGTGGGTCAATGGGATATGGCAGCTGCGTCGGTGTGTGTATGTGAGGAATGCTGGGAATAGTGTGAGGACATTCCCATAGGACGTGTTGCTGATTAGGATACCCACCACAGTGTTGGCAGGCTGCTGGTTATTGTGCTCTTCCTGTAGAGAAAAGATATCGTCTAGCTGGGGTGCATGTCGTGCGTGTCAAAGGCGGCAAGAGAGTGGCAACGAGGGCTCGCGGCCGTATTGGCAGGTAAAGCGGTGTTGTGACGGGACGAATTGTACGCAAATGTACGTTCGTCCGGTAACGCCACGTCCCGATCAGGACGGTCGTACCCGGTAGTGCCCGGGTGGGCCACTATGCTGTGGACACTAATGGGTAAACCCGTGTCTAATACATTCCCCCTTTTCACAATTAGTTCACCGTGGAGTTATACACAATTAGGAACTCCCGCCCGCTGTCCATACATGGGGTTTTACCGGGGGCTATGGTTGTGGGAAACGGCTGGAACACACGTTTTGTCGGAACTATCCCGAAAGAAATTGTACATACGAATATAGTGTGCTGAAACGACTGCTTACCCATGGGAAGTGTTATTTCAGTAGATGCGATGGATATCCCTCAATTACAGTTATATAATAAACAAGGGCTCCATAAAAGTCCAAACAGTTGGCGCACGCAATTCGAACGCAAATAGAACTGTCGACAGGGGTGCAATTTTAGAAATACGCTCGCCACTTTTTATGTTTGGTAGGACAAATTCGTTAAATTGGTTTTGAGGATTTGTATGGGCGCATTTGCAAGCAAACACTAGATAGGTATATCAACAGGCCGAACAGTTATTGAGAAATCCATACAAAGAGGTAATTTCATCTGCACAAAGAGCTAATGCGTAGCATTCTCACGTTGCTTGTGTTGTTTTTTTTTTATAGCCAAATACGTTGCGTTATTTGCTTGTTCTCAAGTTTTCCTTTGTTTCTTCTTGCCGAGGGTGTACATACAGTTACACCATTAGAGCGATCAAGTTCCAATCCTGTGCATGTGCGCAGATGAAGGGTGTAGTGCACAATGGACCTTTTTTTCCAGTAGCACTCTACGCATGCGTTACTCTCGCTCCCAGAGACCAATCCGCCATTCTTGGGGGGCGAAATGTATGCAAAACGACACAGGGCGCCTGTCAAGCTGGTTTTTCCAGCTTTTTTTCCCTATCCTCCCTCATCGAATGGATGGAAATAAAGGCATTATTATTATATTGTATTAGCCAGTTGCGAACGCTGAGCCAGCTAAGTGCTGCTCCGTTTTCTGAGCCATGAAAGCGGCCGACAGTTAGGAGCTACGGCTGCCAATGAAAACTTTTTCTGCCACCAGAACCATGCGTGGCGCCTGGGACGGCTTCCTCAACTGCGCGGGTCAGGATTCAGGTGGAAGAAGAGGGGGTGTGTTCTTCTATATTCCCCGAAGTGTGGTTCGGGCGGCCGCCGCAAGAGGGCTACGCTACCGAAAAAAAGTTCATTGGTTGATCCCCAATTTTTTTTTCTTTCTTATAGTTTTTTTTCATGTTTTTTTAAGCGAAGGCCTAAAGGGCCCCCTTCTGCAAGAAACTTATTGCCGCTGTTGTTTTTGTTGTCCGGCCAAACAAATGGCCCTGATGTAAGGAGTAAATAAAAATTCAATGTGTGATCCCATGGGATGTGACCAGCCTGCATGATTAGGTCAATTGACAGTTTTTTTTAGTTTAATTCAACCTACTAGAGGCACTACAGCTTGCTCCATCTCCTTTGGGTAGCCCGAGATATTTTCTACAACTGCAATTCTCCAGAATAAGCCCAATAGTTGCTAAACTTTGGTTTTCTCTCCTATACACGATCTTCTACTCTATTCTCTAAACTCCCATAATTAGATCAAGTGTCGGCTTGTTCACAGCAGCTCCATTTCCGGCCTTTGAATCCGAGTCTTAACCGTAGCGTCCCGATGCGCACTTTTTTTTCTTTATTACTCTAAGCAATGACCGCGCAAAGTTGTCGCCATTGTTGTTGTATCCTCTCTTCGTGACACATTACCAGGAATCGCGAGCTTTGAGGGGTTATGTGCCCTCTTCCAAAACTCACGAAACTCTGGATTGAAAACGTAAAAGTTGTAAACTAGTGCGTGCTTCGCGCTAAGAGAGGAAAAAATCAAAGCGAAGAAAGACACGCGAACATGGGGTAGCAGAAAGGATGCAGGGGGTGACGTAATGCACACCAAAAGACATGAAATAACTAAAGAGAGGGAAGATACACACATAAAATATATCAGCATGAAAGTTGTTGAAGAGTAGGACCAGGCTTTCGGTTTCAGAGCCCGTAAGCGAGCCATCAAGCAATCCTACAGATACTGCGTTGGCTTGGGTGCCCGGCGCCTGTGGTGTTCTTTATAGAGTCGTTTTTAACACACCGCACATTTTCAATTAGAGTCTCAGGACAGGCGGTTGGCTCCTTTTCAACATGCCGCGGGGTACCACAAGGCATCGGTCCCGGCACCCATACTGTTCAACCTTGCCCTTCTCCCGCTCGCTTGGACAGTAGGGGCATTGAAAGATCTAAAATGCCTCATCTATGCGGATGATATCACGCTCTGGTCGACACTTCCAGACATTGCGGATCAAGAACACGCTCTTCAGAGTACTTTAAATATGGTTGACACGTGGTGCAAACGCGTGGGACTCATGCTATCCCGAGATAAGACAGTGTTACTTATCGTCGCCAATCGAAGGGCTCGACAAAAATTGCAAAACCGACCCATTTTACTAAATCTTGATGGCGAGCCAGTGACGAAAGTTACTTGTCACCGCATTCTTGGCCTGGACGTTGCGGCCTCCGGCTCAGCTACGCCATGGCTCCGGGAAGCTCGCCGGCGCGCCCTTCAACTGCTACATCTAGTTCGCCGGATTTCCATGAAATCGGGAGGAGCTCGCACAGAGATGGCTCGGCTTCTCGTACGTGCAATCCTGCAGCCACGTATCACGTACCAGGCTCAGTTTCAGTACATGACAAGGGCGGAATGGGATCGTCTAGAGGCCATCAATAGAGAAGCCATGAGGACTATTACCTGCCTTCCTCGCTTAACACCCATCTCTGCACTACAGGAAGAAGCTGGCCTTAACACGATAGATGAGTTGGTTCACCAGCGGCGACAGGCACGATCTCTTAAAGCGCAGGTGTACACATCTGTGGCTGCTTTAAGGTGGTATATGGGCCTCCAAACTAACACGCCGCCAGATCCCTCTCCAGAACCCCCTCCTTGGACCCGAATATTAATTACTGACTGCAAGCCTCTGGGTTGGTCAAGCCGTGTTGCGCCGCAACTCTCATCCAGTGCTGGCCAAGATACGTTTTACGTCGACGCCAGTATTTCAGGAAGCCTTATTACCACAGCCGTCGTAAACCCAGCCATGCAGTTTTGTCAAACCTGCCATTACTACGCCCCTCAGAGGCCCCCGTCAACACTTGCTGAGCTCAAAGCGATTTTCGACGCCTTGACGACTATAGAGCTGCTGAGGCCAGACCAATCACAACCTGTCAACATCTTTACGGATTCAATGCAAGCAGTCCGAGACCTCTGGAAAGTACTTCATCAAGTACCCATGTCCCAAACCATCCACGCGAAGGCTGCGGCCCTAAGTTTCAGAGTGAAGATTACTTGGGCCCAGAGGACATCGACCCCTGGACAGCAACAGGCGGATGCGGCGACTCGTATACCTCCAACGACGCATCCACTGCCCTTATTTCCAGTTGACGCAATGTCAAAGTTGGCCACCGACAAAGAAGACCTTCGGCGCTCCACACGCGCTACTTATTCCACCGTGTGGATCAAACCTCCCTGGTGGGCTCACCCGCCGTGAAGGAGGTGGCGCTACGAAGGATTCGCGTCGGGGCTGCTCTTACACCAGCTGTCACCCACACCTGGCCCCCGGATCGACGGGCTCCGTTTGGCCGGACATGCCCATTTTGCACCACGTCGGCATCGACCGCAGACATTCACCATCTTCTGTGGACTTGCCGTGGCCTCCAACGTTCCCGACAGCAAGTACTACATAGTGTGGGACTCAACCCAGGCCGGCCTCCCGACTACAGACGCTGGCTCTTTGGGCCGTATCACCGGAGCCTTTTAGACTTTCTCAGTGAAAACTTCCTGTTTACGTACATTTAAACACACTCGCCTCCACCGTTTTATACTGCAGAGCAAACTTTCGCAATTAAAAAAAAAGTGCCTCGAAGAATTCGTTGTCTTTGTTTTGTGGGTAAGGGTGTGTACGATGGGCATTTTTCATTTCGTAAGTTGGCTCTTAGAATTTGAGTACAGTAATACCTGGTTAACTCCAAGTAGCAAAAACCGGGAAATGTTTCGAGATAAACGGATTTTTGAGATAAGCAAAGTTCGCGAATTGCCATGAAATATCTAGTTCTTCACAAAAAAGGCGCTACTACTTACCAGCTCTTTCAACAGCAGCTTCCGATCTTGCCTTTCGTAAAGGTTTCAAAGAGAAAAAAAAACATACAAGAGACGTTCACCGGCTGGGTGCCACATGCCGTGCCGCAGGGTTGCTTGACGAAGTTGATATGCCTCTAGGCTCGGACTTCACGTTCGGGGAAAACATCGGCTTTGTGGTAGGCGCGGCTCAGCGAGAAAAAAAAAAAACGAAGGACATAGGCACGGCAGCATCGCGCCAATCTTGTGAAACGGTCCGCAGCGCCGAAATTTTCGTTCCACTCTCAGTCAAGATTTCGAGATATCCGCAGTTTGGCACAAAAATACTTCAAAATAAAGGACCAAACACATGGGACGTACAGGAAATGTGTTCGGTGCCAAGAAAATTTTGACTTAGCCGATTTTTCGAGATATGCGAGTTCGAGTTAACGACGTATTACTGTATTTTACTTTGTATTTTTTGTTTCTTTAATTACGCCCGACCAGTTCTTTCTATTAACGCCATTGTAATAACTAAATGACTCAACTCGCGCACTGTGTATTTTAGTGCAGATATGCAAGGCTCCACATGGTTGGTGCATTTTATCCTTTGTTTTCGTTCTTTTCCAGGCTTTTTTTTTTTTGTCTTCGTTTCTGGGGTGGCACCTGTACGTAAGATCCCCATGTCTTTTAAAGACGATAGTCTTTCTTGGGCTACTTAAACCCGGAAATTTTGGTCTGTCTGTCTGTGACCCGATTCAGCCAACCAGCCAAAGTAAAACAATGCCTGTGCAATAATCTTATATAGTCACAGCTAATCTACCCGTCTAAGTCCGGTTCATACTTGCGAACATTGCTGAAGAAGAACAAGACATTACGCAAATATAAGAAAACAAATTAATACAGAAGCGATATTTGCAATGTTCCTTTATAAAATGTCATACATGCTTGATTTTTGCGAAATTAAATACTTCATCAACTGCAGAAAAAAAAATTTCACTCCGCTATCGCCTGCTGTCGCCCGCGCCTTGTGGCGCCGTTTTAAGAAATCAAGCGGCAACAGTTACGAAAGGTTCCACTAGATAGGTCCCACGTTCTGCTTGCAACGCACGTGGAGTAGGGAAACGCGGTTCTATAAACGTTGAAGTAGGCCGCCTCGATACACGCGCGTCTTCGCCGTACGGCAGCGTTGGCATCGAGACACCCGGCCCGGAGCAGTGGAACGCGGTAAATTTAAAATGATTTAGCAAACCTTTGGCGTCTTTGCCTTGGGAGGAGCGCGACGCAAGAGGAACAACATGAGAGGTGAGCGGGAAAGCGAAGGGAGGTTTTTACTTGACAAAAGTCGATAAAGACTATCATCTTTTGTCGACATTTGCAACGGGGGAACGGAGCAGATACGCGGCCATTTTTTTGTTTCATGAGTTCATTTTCATATTTTTTAAGTGCGGAGCACTTTAGGGGCCGGCTTATCGTCGTAGCTCGTCCGTGGTCACGGAATCCAGCCACCGTGTACTCACGGCGTCACGCACACAAACAGAGGCTGATCACCGCTTCCACTGGTCTGGACCGAACCTGGGTACCTCATGTTACGAATGGGATATGTACTCACTTGCGCCACAGGGGCACATGTTACTCATATGCAAAGTGTTGAGCGCGATCTTTGCGCTCCGCCGTTGTCACTGACACTTAATCTGCCGTTGCTAGGCCGCAAATACGTACACAGTAATCGAAAATCAGCCAAACGTCATAAATTAACGCACTAATTACCCCAGAAAATATCAAGAACTTAATCCATCTCAGTATCTCTTCAGAGATATTTTTAGGGGTTGCGGCGCCCTCTCTTGACTACTTTCGGTATCAACGTCATGTCTGATACTGAAGATAGTCAAGAGAGCGCCAGAGTCCCGTGGGGTGAATCTCTGCTCCACACTTCGACAGCTTTCACGTTGAGTGGACTTCTGTAATCTTCTAATTTTCTTTATTTCTGGTATGTTTGAATAATTCCTTTCGACAATTAGCTATTATTCAAGTATTATTCGGCAATTAACGCTATTCGACTGTTAGCACTATTATAACGATAAATGTGTTAAAGCCACCAATTATGATTTTTGCGGATGCTCAGGTGTACAGCATACATGCGTGGTCCGTTTTTCACGGTTTTTGTTCATTTTAAATGCAGAGCATTTCTTTAACTCACATGTAGCGTCCGCCGTCCGTCCGCAACAGCTCAGCGCGCAGGTGCGCCCTCTCCCCACTCCTCCTCTCCCGCATCACGCTTGCAGCACATGTGCAGCGCGCGAAGCTTCGTAGTTGAGCGCGCTCCGGCGCTGCAAGCCCCGTAGCAACAGCAGGTGCTGGCGTGACGGTGGCGTGATAGCGCTCTCTCTCTCCACCCCCTCTCCTCTAACGCGCGCGCTAGGAATATAAAGCGGGTATCGGCGCGGGCTCCACTCCAGTCAACTGCCTGCTCCTACGCTCTCTTCTTGCGTTCGTCGGCGGTCGTAGTTGATAAGCGATGGAAGCAAGACCTTCAACTAGTACCTCGACGCAATCCAACATCAGCGCCGAAGCACCAGTTCAAGACATCGTACCATCGTCTTCGTCGACGGCGGCAGAAGACAAGGCGGCGAAACTTGACGTTACCTACTTACGATTCTCCCTTCTCTCTCAACCCACACCACCACCACCACCACCACAACAACACCAACACCACGGAACCCCACTATGCTCTGCATTTACACGTGTCCCTCGCGCGGGGGCATGCGACGGTGGATTTTTTTGTCGTTCTTTCCCGGATATTCTTTTTAATTCCGTCTTTATTTGGGGGGGCGGTGTGAAGAGAGGAGGAGGAGGAATAAACTTTATTTTTATATTATAAGATCCACATTTTCGATGTCATAAGTTCCATTTCTTTTGCTTAATATTTCTATATTTCTATACCAATTTACCTCCATTCACGGTACTATAACAATTGGGTGTCCCAACTCCGCCAATTATGCAATTTTGTGCGGATGCATGGAATTGCATGGTTGGGTCTATCGGGTACTTACCAAAGAAGGCTACGCATTAGAATACCTGGCAGGTTTGGCCAAGAAACACAATCTTATCTTGGTAGACCCCGACAGGTCGGCGGCTGGTATCCAACTTGTGACCCGAGGATCGTGAAACGTGCGACCGCGAAAATTAATTAATGTCGGCCCTAATTTTTATCTACTTCTAAACTGTTTTATAGAAGCAGAAGATGGCAGTTGGGATTGTTGTACGGAAGCGGAGCTAGCTCACCGCATGCAGGACAACAAAGCAAATGCAGAGAGCAGACTCGTACACCTTGTGATAGTCTCGCCGAGGATGGGACAAAAGAATAGGTCTTCACTTCTCGTCTCTCGAATGCTAATGTAGAGGTTGACTGGTGATTGATTGATGATTGATTGATTGATTGATTGATTGATTGATTGATTGATTGATTGATTGATTGATTGATTGATTGATTGATTGATTGATTGATTGATTGATTGATTGATTGAGAGGTTAACGCGCCGACGCCACACAGACGATGAGGCGCGCCGTAGTGGAGGGCTCCGCATTAATGTTGACCAGCTAGTGAGCGGGAACGTGGCCGAAATCTCGAACACACGGGCGTTTTCTCTTCCCGCCTCCATCAGAAAAGCGGCCGCTGCTGCCGGGAAACGAACAAATGCAGAAGTATTTGCGCAGCAATTTTACAGAGATGAAGGCGGTAAGAAATCAATATGTTAGTCAACATTCTCAGTGACTCCTACTGTCAATACAAGCGCCTACTCTGTACCCACCCCGGGTGGTCGCGCCAGCTTTTAACTAGGCTAAGTTTAAAACCATTGTAGTTCTGTATTTCATCCCCCGTCATGATTGTGCAGCGGGTCTTGACCCAGCGAACGTGATTCAGCTATCTCTTTCGTTTTCTTTGCAAAAAAAGTGCGGGAATCATAAACCTAGAGTAGAGAAGGCGTAGGCAGCAAACTACGCCTTCGGTGAACAAACGTTCTTTCAAAATCTGGCGCCAATTCAGCGGTGTTGTTTTTCTCGTTGAGTTCGCCTCTGAAACAGAGATGGCGCCAGCAGCTCCAAGCAAGGAGCAACGAGAACGTAAGCAAGGAGAGCCTTTTGCCGAGAAGGTTTCCCTCCTTTCGCGACGAGAGCTTCACGGAGACTTTCCGTTAGCTCTGGCCTGAGGGGTAGCTGCTGTGCTGAGACCGCCGGCGCTACGCAATAACTTCGAAATAAAGTCGACCACCAGAGCGTTCATCACGCTCTGTTGAACGTAAAGAAAAAGAAGACGCGGAGGCCACACGTGCAGTGCACAGTGCACGTGGCGTTTTTCTTGGAACAAGGCATACATCGCCTTGTTAATGAAGATGCATTGTCCATCCACACGAAAAAAAAGTGACGTGAATAAGTATGACCAATGAAGCTTTTTAGCAGAAGACATAGAGGTGACGGAATTTAGGTGAAGGGTGATACCTTTGGCTGCGGTCATAGAGAGAGACTTTTATTTTGAATCTGCTTATATAAAAATGGCACCTATTGATAACTAATCTACTCAAAACGCATATCCGAGAGGTGAGGCGTGAAAGCTTCAGGAACAAATCAATGTTGTGATCTTGAGCAAGGTGCCTCTCATTGCCTAATCTACTCAGGACGCAAGTGATTAGACTCGCAGAGACGCCGTAACGTAAGGGCAGAGTGGGGGGGGGGGGGGGGGGGCAGAACCATTCCCCCCACCGCCCAAGTATTCTTCAGTGCGGGCTCGGCACCCCTACTCCTGTCCCATTTACGTTCCTTGGTCAACTTAAGATCTCCACATTCGTATAGAATTTGGCTGCTTCCCGAGGCGTCTACTACGAAATAGCCTATACAACAAGCCATATGCATATGGCTTGGCCAGGTTCCTACGTTTTTAGATGTATTGTGAACGCCACTACAGCGAAATACACTACAGCGAATTTTGCCTGTCTAACGAAAAAAGTAAGGCGTTCCAATCACTAATTCTTGTTGGTAAAGTAACAGTTCAGTGATTGGAATCAGTTCAACCATGGCCTCAAGGTCCGTTAAAGCCAGCTACCGCACGGTGAGTGCGCCTACTGCGAATTCTGCTGAACCTTCAGCACACATTGAAGGGTCAACCAAATTAACGTTCACCTGGCTTTTGAGATGGTTAGGGCGCGAGGTGGAAGGTCCACCAGTTGTGCGCAACTGCTGGCGCAGTGCAGGCTTCACTGAAGCTGACGGCCACAGCTGATTGGGGTCAATAGCCGTGAGTGCATCCAGTTCGGCCACATAGCTTGCAGGAATCGATAAGCACAGTGCGTGTTGCGACGCAGCATCGGTTTGTGACGGCCGACGATTACGTCTCCGTGGACGACCAGGTCCCGGTTTGCTCTGACCTGACAGCTGACGACATCGTGGAGACCATCATAGAGAAAATGCGGGCCGCAAATGATCAGGGGTGCTATTCTCGCGTTTTGTCCGTTTTGTTTCCGTTTCAAAAGCGTCCGTTTTGAGCAAGCCCTGATTGGCTAAATGCGGACACCCGGATGTGACACCATGCAAGCACGGCGGAGCTATGAGCCGCGGCTTCTCGGAGCAGACGATTGGGAGCAGTCGATTTTTCGTCGCCTTGATGTTGGTTCTCTGGCGGAACAATAAGCACATAAACGATAGTTTAAAATTGGTTTAGTCGTTTAAAATGTGTTTGCAAGAACAGTTGCGAAAAAGTCAACCCAAAGCCCGCCTACAACTGGAAGTATGTCACAATAAAACGGACGCAAAACGGACGTTTTCGAAACGGACATACACGAGAATACCGCCCCAGGTGAGCAGGGACGAAGAGCTTTCAGAGGAGCCAGGCATTATGACTACCCGCGAACCTGTAGCGGCATTCGACGTGCTGCAGATGTATATCTCGACACTCCCTAACCTCGCGCCGCAGCCCGCCGTCAACCTCGACAGCACCAGTTCGGCGGTGGTTACGCAATCACTACGTCATACTATCGTGCAGAAGAAAATTGTCCATTTATCGCTTATTACAGTTCAAATTGATGTAAATAAAAATTGTGTTTCCCAATATGCTTATCTGCTTTATAGGGGGTCAACGAGGTTATTTTTACGGCAACCGGCATTCTATCGCAAATAAAAAAATTGCGCGACACACATAACGAAGTGCCGTGTATAACAAACAATTATTGTGTTTCCACATGATTCGTAATACAGGCGTTTGACTGTATTAGCATGCGGTCACGAGCGAAGTGGCGCACCGTTCAAAGCATGAGTTAGAATGCCAGCTTATACCAGATTTAATCCAGTGACGCCGGGACTATATTTTCAGGGCTGAAGCAAAATTCCTTTTTGATTTTTTTATTACGTCGACATTTTTAAGCTAATAAATTTAGAGTTTCGCTCGAAACGAAAAAATTCGGCTTTTCTCGTGTTAACCACGTGAACAAAATGTCTTTTTTGTTACGCACTGCTTCTTTTTGACTACTTTAGTTCCCAACTACGCCAACGGACCCAGTGCGTTGTAGATTAATACGCTGAGTGGCGAGTTTATATATTTGCAAACAGAGTAAGGCTAAAACAGACCTGCTGGGTTAAAAATAATTCTAGAGAATGGTATATATCCTAGCCAGCGCTGTCTCCCGGTCCGATAGCAGAGTCGGTTCGCCTTCTGAGCAAAAACACTAGCGCGGTTTCGTACAAGCTGAACTTGCTCATTTATAACGCGTTTACAAGTCAGAGCAAGAATCAAGTTGAGAACACATTCGGCGAGCCGCAGCGCGGCCGTTTTTTTCATGGTTCGTCATTTCGTGGTTCCTACGTCGGAGAGAGAGAGAGAAGAAGAGGAGAGAGAGAGAGAGAGAGACGAGAGAGAGAGAGAGAGAGAGAGAGAGAGAGAGAGAGAGAGAGAGAGATAGGAGATGAGGGTGGAGGAGGCTCAGAGGGCCGCAGCCATGGCCAGGGCCCGGGAGGTGGTCAGGACTTGGCCCGACTCCCCCAGGTCACCAAAATCTGCTCCCAGAGGCGAGGGAAGGGAACGAGGGGTATGGGTCTGCGGGACATTCGCAGAGAGAATGGTAGTGAGTGTCGAGTGCTTCGCAGGCTGGACAGGTAGGGGCCGTAAAGAGGTGAGGATGAGCATCAGGAAGCGTCCACAAACAATGCTGTCCAATCGGAAAAGCGAAAGAAATTTCCCTCCCCGCAGCGCCACCCTCACAAGGAGGACACGTCTTGGATGCACGGCAAGTCTGCATGCCCGGAAACTCGCACACACGACGCTCTGGCCGGTTCGACACAACGTAGAAAATGGGTGAAGAAGGGGTAACACAGTGCAACAACTTTACCTTACAGGTGGCGTTGAACGCCGCCCCGGCATCCTTTGCTGTCCGCTCCATTCTTTAAAGCTCGAAGCCCTGGCCCACGCACGAACCCTCTCTGCCACCACATTACACATGCCGCTGGATGCGTTGACCTAAAGTCCCTCCATACGCGTTTTACGTTGACCCACCCCTTCCTCGTCCACTTCGGAGAGAGAGAGAGAGAGAGAGAGAGAGAGAGAGAGAGAGAGAGAGAGAGAGAGAGAGAGAGAGAGAAACTTTATTTAGTGGTCCGATATTGTTCAGAGGGTCAGCGGTCGAGCCCAGCTTGGACCCGATGGCGGCCCCCTGTGGCCGGGCCGTTCACGGAGGTGATTGCTGTGGCGGATCTCGCTGGAGCACTGGAGGTCCCCCACGGTATGCTAGAGCCACAAGCGCCTCCTGGATGTTCTTATTGGGGCTGAGCAGTGCGGCCTCGCAGTCTGATTCGTTGTGAATAAAATTGTCCGTCTGCATAGTGGGGCACTGCCATAACATGTGTTGCATGTTGGCCCAGGCTCCGCAGGATGAACAGAACGGGCTGTATAAGCTAGGGTGTATTTTGCTGTACAGTGGTGGGGAAGGGAGGGTGTTCGTCTGGATTTGACGTAGTGTGGTCGCTTGGTATCGAGTGAGTGAGGCGTGCGGGAGTGGGTAAATGACGCGTCTAGCGTCCTTGTAGTAAGTTAGGACATCTTGACAACTAAGGAGGGGTGCTGAGAGAAGAGTAGTGGCCGGGTGATCTGACGCCTCGTTGGTAAGCTCGCAGGCCAGCTCATGAGCCACCTCGTTCCCCTCCAGGCCCGAGTGGGCGAGGGTCCAAAAGAGACGTATGGGAGGTATGTGCGGGGTCTCGGGGATGGTGCGTAGTAGGCGAGCAGCTGGGGGACTGCACTTGCCGTTCGTAATGTTTTGCAGGGCGGTCTGAGAGTCAGTTACGATGATTCCAGGCGAGGCGCTGCGAGCAATTTGTACAAACGCAAGGGCGATGGCTGCCTCTTCTGCGTTCTTGATGTCGCCATGGGACTCTGGCGACATCAAGAACGCAGATATGACAGCGCATAGATGACAGCGCATAGGGCGGGGCGTTCTTTATATGGGAAGGCGTCCGTATACCACACACGTGAATGAGTCTTGAGGAGGCGGGTGAGGTACCTCGTTCGTGCCCGTCGCCGACCGTCCTGGGAGCACGCTTGCATGTTCTGAGCTAACACGCCTTGCGCGAACGTCAGGACTGAACGCCTACATGTTCATTGTAGCAGCTTTTGACTTTGCCCGCACACCGGGACGTTCGTTTTCCAGCACATCACGATGTAGAAGGCCTCGCGCTGTTGAACGCCACGTGTTTGAAAGACAGGTGGAGCTTCGGAAGTTTTTGTTAGCGGACATAAAAATGCACGAATCAGTAGGATCTTTTTCGTAGCCCCCAAAATGAGGCTCACAAAGGCCGTGAAGAATAAGTTGGGTATAATAATAAGAAAGGGAATTAAATGTACCCTAGGTCTTCCTCAAACATGTCGAAGGCCAAGATTCTTAGTCTGGGCGTATCGAAACACTTTCGATGAACTCATAGAGGCGACAAAAGCATCGCAACAGCAGAGACTGTTGGTCAGCAGTACGGGTCACAGAATATTCGAACGTCTGGGATACCAGACCTGTGAGCTGGCCAAATACACACGCGAAATACCAAAGTCGATCAGGCAGAAAATTAAGGTAACACCCATGCCCAGAAACATGCATTCCGCGTATCACGAAAGTAGACGAAACAGCAGAGCCAAGGCCCTGCAAACCAGATACCGTGGCCAGACGGACGTCCTTACACCGGCGCAGCGGAATATCGGAGCACAAGACCCTACGTGGCAGTAGCAGTTACGGAAAGCGGGATTCTGGTCTTGTGTTGCACGGTACCGAGTAGGACGCGACAGAGGCCGAGGAGGTAGCCATTGCCTTAGCAATGACCCGGCTGGAAACTAGAACAATTGTGAGCGACTCCAAATCGGCCATCAGAAATTTCGACCGAGGGAGTATCTCCAGCGCCGCTTGGAGTATCCTCGCAAACGTAAAAGACTTTCTAACCGAAAAGGTAAGGTGAGTGTGGACCCCAGCTCATCGGGGACTCACTGGTAATGAGAAAGCACACGCGACCGCCCGGGGTCTTACAGTACGAACGATCGCCGCCGACTGCCGCCGGTGCTGATGTCGAGTCAGCGGTCAGGGCCTTGCTAGCCGAACCTATCTCCCAGGTGATGGCGAACGAAGGGCCGAGTGGCTATAGCGAGATCACACAATATTATAGACCCGAGAGAAAGCCACCAGCTCTTGCAGATGTGCAGATAAGTAGAAAAGAGGAGAGTTACTGAAGACGTTTGCAGACGGGAGTTTTCCTGAACCCTGTCCTATACAGTAAATGGTATTTTCGATCCCACTTGTGAGAAATGTAAGGGTCTAGCGGACCTCATCCACACTGTCTGAACGTGTCCTTTGTAGAACAAAGCGCACAGAAACGTAGCATCCTTGGAGGCCCTGCTCCTTAGCCGAACCTCCGAAACCCAGGGCGAGATCATCGGGCTCGTCTTAGAAGCCGCCGAGTACCATGAGATACCCCCAGACTGATGGGGGGAGGGGGCGCCTGAGGCTTCCTCTCTGACGGGTGTATAATAAAATTCTCATTGACTGACTGACGAAACCGTAGCCATATAAGCCTCGCTTAAAACCGTTGACGTTGCCATCGAAATCCGGGCCACGCTCTTCTGAGCCTGTCTCAAACAAATCAGGTGTTATATCTGTGGCTTGTCGGCAAGTTAACAGCCTTTCTAAAATGTTTTCATGTACCCCGGTTGATCGAGAAGTCGTGAATGCGAACAAAAAGCGAATATTTCTGGCTGTGTCAATTCGAAGATTACATCGCCTGGTTTAATAGGGTTGACAGGACCACAAAACATATTCCAGCACCTCTAAACCATCACCTGTACGGTTAAAGATAAATCTATAGAAAGCACTGGTCAAAGACATCCTGGCTCAAATATGAGCGACAACAGTGGGCCTTGGCATGTTATGCAAAACGGATGACGGACAAAACGTGGACAACTCGTTTAACAAAATGGCCACCAGGGGACTCACTGCTCGGTTGAAATGTGTGATAAATTTAGGGGGAAAGAGTGGACAGGAACACTCGGGATGGGGGGCGTTCGATTGACTGAGTAAACTTTGTTCAAGATACCAAGGGCAATGTTAGTGCCCCCACCCGGTGAGAGGCGTCCTCGGTCCAAGATGCCTTGAAGGGGACCTTCTCGCGCTGCCCTCTCTACCAACATGCGTCGGGTTGGGAGGTCGGAGCAGGCCAGCAACTCCACGTTAGAAGTCTATGGTGGCAGTGGACAGAAATGGTGTGATTAAGACAATGATGATGATGAGTACTGCATTCATGATGACGAATATTACAATAATTAAGACGATGATCCGAGCGATAACTTACGGTTGGTGTAGTTCTTCAAAGCTCTTTTAAAACAAAGCTTTCTACCTCTTCCAGCCAACAGTTCTTTCGCGGCGAGCGGGAGAATAAACTTCCAACGCAGGTGAGGTGGTGGCGGAGGTGGGGGGACGAACGGTTTCACTCACGAAGCACACTGTAGAGGGCGCGGCGAATTTACCCAGCGTTCCCCGCGCGGAGGTGCCTGCTATGGGGCCTGCTCGCCGGCAAGCCCGTCGGCGGTACGGCTTTGTCATCTGCTTTAGTGACGGTTGTTTTAGACCGGTTTTGGCGCAGCTTCGCGTCCATTGCACGCTTTCTTCGGATGGCTTGATTAACTTCATTGACAGCACCTTCCGGGTAACCCGGGCCCGACGGAATTAAGCGGTCGTACGGCAAAGATACGTTAAGGATTGGTTTGAAGGGCGGGAAAACATTATGTAGAGACCACATACATACATCTGGCCGCTAGAGAAACGCTACCTTTTGCGCACTGCTTGCCGCGAATGGGACTCCGTATTCTAAATTGGTGAATGCCAATTCGGTTGTGTTTTAAGAGGTATTACAAAAGGAGAAAGTAGCTACTGGTTCTGATAAATAGAGAAAATAAAAGTTCCGTCAGCTTTCTCGCAATTCTGAAACTTACGAAACTACTTAGTTTAAATCTGTACAGATGGGAATCACTAAGCTCACATGCCGGATTGTTTCGGTGTCTGCGCTTGTGTCGCGCGGTGCTGTAGCCGCAAGCGGCGGCGTCTGAGCGGCGGCGTCCGCCGCTCTAGCCCGGGCCGTGGCCGACGCTGCTGCTGCGTTCGGGACGCCGCCCCCGCGAATCCCAGGTAACGGCTGGCGGAATCTCCGGTTTCACTCTTTGTAGAGCCACGTGTGTGAATTCAAGTGAAGTCGCATGGGCAATTGTTGTCGTGTGCTTTAAAGCTTTGCTTTCTAACCACCTTCACAGCGTGGATTGGAGCCAATTTTTTTACTTGGCCAACTACGAAAGATGAGAGCCCTGTCATGACAGCCCGGTAACGACTACCATCACTTTATGAGCCTAAAAAGAAGACCCAACGGCGAACTCTTCAGAGAGCTCTACACTTCCGCATGGCGTTCCCGATGTGGCATAGTGTTTGGCAGCTGCCGCTATCGTGCCTGGAAAGGGAAAGCTTCACTGCGAGTTCGTTGCCGTTCTAGATTCCCGCCCGGGCCGGCCACGAATGACCGGTTTTCGCCGTTCGAGCGGCAGCCAGGCAGTGCGGCTTGCTTTCCAACTGGAAGCATCCGATCACAAGAAGTCAGCTGCCGTCCGTTATGTACCGCGCGGGGAATGTTGTCTTTTCCGGATGATTTTCGGCCGTTATTTCGGCCTAAAGGAAAAAAGGAATTGTTTGCTGCTGGTTTAGGCAATTTTAAGAGTCATCGAAGTTCCGAATAAATGTTATGAATAAAAAAACGTGAATTAACCAAAAGTGTTTTCGTTCTCTTTTATGCGGGCAGTTTCAACTTGGAGCGTCAGCAAGCAAAGTAAACATGCTATTTTGTACAAAACATGAAATGCATACTACCGCATCACTGCCATATAGGAATTCAAATGCTGTTAAACACCTAGTGGAAATTCGGTTCGCGCCAGAACTCTAAACAGCGTCTCCGTTGCAAGACTACAGAAAGTAAGCATAGGTGGCGCTGCCTAATGCTTTAAACAAACGCGGCATCCACATAATTTTTCAATCAGCTGCATGAAGTTCACGCGGGGAAACCTGTAGGGATATGTTCAGAAATCAGCGGGAAAAAGGGTTAAAGAAGGATCTTTTGCATCTCGCAAAGGTGATTTTCCTCGGTAGCACGAAACATCCCTGGCTGCAGAGTGGCACAGCTTTGAGAGCCCCGAGTTAGCAAATGGCATGCGCTTCTGAGCGCCGCGCATTACGCTAGTTTGTAGGCATCGCAGGCATTGAACGGAAGGATTTGCGCCCCAGGGGCTTGCACCCCTGGCGCGAGGAAGTCCGCAAAGCTGCCGGAGTAAGTACGCTAGTCTGTAGGCTCACTGGAAAACGGCTTGCACCTCCTTCAAGAGCAAAACTGCAGCGGACGCGCGCTGTAACGACTCTGTGCTTTCCGTGAACTGAAAGTTCGCCACAAAACAACCTTACACACGGTTTTTACTGCGCAACTACAGAGATAAAAGGATAGCCACAAGGTTCAGGAATTGTCCGTGGCAGTCCATCTTTCAACGCAGGTTAAGATCAAACGCAACATAATCCGCAAAGCTGCCGGAGTTAGTTTGTAGGCTCACTGGAAAACGCCTTGCAGCTCTTTCAAGAGCAAAATTGCAGCGGACGCGCGCTGTAACGACTCTGGGGCGGTATTCTCGAGTTTTGTCCCTTTTGCGTCCCTTTCAAAAGTGTCCCTTTTGGCAAGCCCTGATTGGCTAAAAGCAAACAACCGGAAGTGACGTAACGCAAGCGCAAGAAACCTACTGCCAACGCCCACTGCTTAACCGGAAGTACGTCACGATGAAAGGGACTCAAAAGGGACGTTTTCAAAAGGGACAGTTACGAGGATACCGCCCCTGTGCTTTCCGTGAACTGAAAGTTCGCCACAAAACAACTTTACACACGGTTTTTCCGCCGTAACTACAGCGATGAAAGGATAGCCACAAGGTTCAGGAATTCTCCGTGGCAGTCCATCTTTCAATGCAGGTTAGATCAAACGCAACATAACTTCGGTACCGAGAGGAACAGTTACTGCAGAGCTTTAACTACCAGCTCTGTCAGCGCGTGTTTATGCTGCCACCTCATTTAACGCACGGATTTGCACCTCCGGGGTCTTCAACTGGGTGCGTAAAATTCCCGCATATTTTGGATAAATGCGTAACATTAGAGAATACCTCTGAAGTAAGTAGCGTTCAAAACAGCCGCCCACCATATTTTTGAATCATGGCCTCACTATTATTTTAGGTAGGTTTCCTAGTTCAAAATCAGCTGGAAACAGCAAGAAGCCAATCGTACAACTTGTGCCATGGGCATAGTAATATAAATTGGCTGTGAATGAAGCCAATAGATTAATTAACGTCCTTTATGCTTGAAATGTGTAATTTTTTTAATTCCGTGTTATTTTCTTTGAGGGAAGAATGGTACTAACACGGAATGTGATGACCAGGATAATAACTTGTCCTCTAAACACGTCGACTGTCTGCCATGACCTTCAAAGTCAGCCACTACGATAGGATGCAATATATACAGCTGGAAATTACCGATGCGGTGGAGAGAGTTTCTGACGGACGTACAGGCACCCACACATACAATTTTTTCACTGATGGTGCTGGTGGTTGGTGCTTAATGGCGCAAGGCCAACAAGGGCAAAGAGCGCCAGAGAAAAAGTTATTTAATGGTTGATGAGACCGTAAATAATAAAGCATATGACTAAAAGTAAAAGTGACGCAAAACAAAAGACAATGGAGATGGCTGGTGTATAGGGCCAGCATGATTACACATGATATGACAAGAGCTGCAGAAATTTTGCCTCAGCTAAAAACTTAAAAACACGTTGACTAGAAAACATTGATTCGTCGGCTAAAAAGTATGATGGGTGCAGTGGAATGTGTCGTCTGTATAATTCGGGGAAATGTTTGTGTCGTGTTGTGTCAAGTGCCTTGCATGTGATTAGTATGTGGACTACGGATAGGCCCTTTGCACACCTGCTACACATGGGTCCCGAAGTTTCAGTGAGCAGGTGGGAGTGCGTTACATGTGTGTGGCCTATCCGCAGCCTAGCCAGGGCGACTTCAGTGATCTGTTGTGTGAGTCAGTTGTGTAGCGTCCCAATTGTGGTTTTATTACATGTAGTTTGTTGTCTGTTTGTTGACTCCAGTGTAATTGCCATGTGTTACGAAGCTGTCGTCTGATGTGTGTCTTTAGGTCGGTGTAAGGTACTGTTGTAATGTCAACTGTAGTCATGAGAGCAGCAGCACCAGCCATTTGATCGGCGGCCTCATTGCCAGGGATTCCACAGTGCCCTGGTACCCAGCATATAGTTATTTGAAGATTTGAGGCATATGCAGTCATTAGTACCTTGAAAAGAGCATTGATCACATAGTTCTTGGATGACCTTCCTGATGACAGTGCATGCACAACGCTTAGGATATCTATGTACACGATGGACTTGGGAATTTTATGTTTGACGTTGTGGTTTGAAACGAGTAAGATGTCATACTCTTCTACCGTGTAAATAATGTTATAAAAATTTATAAAAATTCATTGTTTTGCTAACTCTAAAATTTCGTCCGTGCTCTGCACAAGAGACAGTAGAAGCAGTTTTGGGCGCGGCGCTGAAGAATTCTGCGCACCTGTACTTGTCCTCCAGGAACAGGAAGTGCTGCAAAATCGCACTCCTGGGTACCCTTTTTTTCTACTAGTGTGAATGACAGGTCCCATGATACAGGACGAAGATGCCATGGTGGAATAAAATTATGGATGGGTGTCTTGTGCGTGTCTGACAGAGGAACCTTGAGTGCAGAAGCCTCCTCCCTAACTCTGAGAGAGAAAGGTAAGGAGATAGATGGCGTGTTGAAAAGAGTTGCAAATTTGATGTATCGTTCATGATAGGATTAAAAGGATGGTTGTTAGGGGACACAATCTTAGATGCATATAGCAGGTCAACATACTCCCGTTGATGCCCTAGACACCACTTGTCGCACTCGAAATAAAGCTCTTCGACAGGGCTAGTGCGGAAAGCGCCGCATGAGAGGCGAAGGCCAAGATGCAGCACTGGGTCGAGCATTCTCAGTGCAGTTCTTTGAGTCGCCGACCCATACACGACACTGCCGTAGTCAAGCCGAGACCTACCAAAGCAGTGTAAAGACGCAGCAGGAGTTGTTTGTCGGCCCCATCAGAATGGTGTGAGAGGACCTTAAGAACGTTTCATTCTTTTAAGCATTTCCATTTGAGACTGTTTAGTATGCGGTATGAATGTAATCTTTCATCGAATAAAATACCTAAAAAACTTGTGTACTTGTTCACAGGAATCGGCACTTCTCAAGAGTTGATGTGTGGTCTGGGTGGAACCCACGCTTCCTGTGAAACACACAGAGCTCTTTCCGGGATTAATTTTTAAAACCATTATTGTCAGCGCACTCGGAAAGTTGTTGACGCCAAGCTGGACTTGACGTTCGTAATGGACATATTACACCATTTAAAGGAAATCTGAACGTCGTCTTACATACAAGGAATACGAGATTTACTATGAAGAGAGTGTCAAGCTCAACACGCCACCTTTCGGCACGCCGCGTTTCTTGCACGTGACCTTTGAGAGTGCACAACCAACCCTCACTCGAAACGTTCTCTCCGACAAGTAACTAACAAGGGTGTTTAACATGTTACCAGAAACACCGAATGACTTGAGGTCACTAAGGATTCCATAACGCCAAATGCGTGTCGTAGGCATTCTCGAGGTCGAAAAACACAGCTAAACAATACTGCTTATGAACGAAGGCATCCTTGATGTACGAGTCAAGTGCGACGAGTTGATCGTTTATCGATCGCCCCAGCCTGAGGCCTGCCTGGCAGCTCTCGAAAGGCCGTTGCACTCAAGAAGTACACGAGCCTGCGATTTATCATCTTCTCGAAAAGCTTGCACAGGCGGCTCGTCCGGTCTATAGGACGGTAACTCGAGGGGGAGACGGGTCCTTTCCCTCCTTCAAGAAAGCCACTACTATGGCCTCCCTCCAAGAGTGTGGAATGTGCCCCAAAAGCCATATTTTATTATATAAATGTAGAATCGTTTCAAGTGTGTCTGCATGTAGGTGTCGTATCATTGTATATGTGATGTTGTCTTGGCCTGGAGCTGAGGGTTTACACGTGCTCAAAGCAGCCCTCAGCTCATGCAGTGGAAGATGTCGACCTATTGTTATTTAGTATAGGCTTCTTTCCGGCCAATTGTTTGTGTTTCAGGAAAGTGTTTGTGTAGTGTGCCGCACTGGACACGTGTTGGAAGTGTTGTGCAAGTGTGTTAGCCTGGTCTTCGAGTGTGTCCCCTGTTGTGCTCACCAGAGGCAGGCTGTGTCTTTGTTGTCCCCTAGAGTTGCGTATTCGTGTCCACACTTTTCTTGTGTCGGTGTATGAGTTTATGGTTGTTATGAATGAGCGCCAACTCTCTCTTTTTGCCTCACGGCGCACACGTTTTCCCATCGCCTTTGCCCTTTTGAACAAAGGGAGGTTTTCCCGACGTGGAGTACCGACGAAAGATACAAGACCTGGGGTGCCCTTCGTCGGTACCCCACGCCTTGTTCTGGGCCTCTCGCGCCCGCCTACAGTCATCATTCCACAACGGCCTCCTCTGGTTGCGCAGGGCACCAGATGCGTGGGGAATGGACTTTTCGGCGGCGTCGAGGATCTGTGCGCCGTGAGGACTTGGGTAGCTCTTCAATTTGTAGGTGTCTTATGGATGTGCGGTATGTTGGGATATCTCTGTAAATGTGCTCCAGTTAGCTCTTCCCTTCATTGAACCTGTTTCGGGAAAGATGGACTGCATGGGCCTTACCTATATCATTTATTTATTTGCAGGGTACTGCCAGCTTCATTTAAGAAGCCCTAGGCAGGAGTGGACAAACATAATGATACAAAACAGGGAAACAGGAGTAGTTTTAGACAACTGCGGGTAATAACTCGCATAGAACAAACAGAGGAACGCATTTGTTCGCGTGGCAAAATAAAACAGCAATAAAGAACGGGGAACTTCAAAGACGACAACTTTGTCGCTCGGCATAACATCAATTCAACACGCAAATCACACAGGGAAGCAAACAAGTGGAAAAACACAACTGTAAATAATTAGATAAGAACCCTGAACAGAAAGCATCAATCAGGCGCAGCCAAATACTACAAAGATACAGGGGGGAAGGTCGGACTGCGTGTGTCGTTGATTGCGGACATAAATATTGTACATTAATCACGCTCTAACAATTTCCGCAGGCAGTCTATTCCATTCGCGGATGGTACGCGGTAGAATGAATGTTTAAAAGACTCCGTTAGACCTACAGAATTCCCTAATCTTTTTGGAATGTTGCGCACGCGTGAATCGCCGAGTAACATGTTCAATATACTCGTTTTTACTTGCGTGTAGTTTGCCATGGTACAACAAATACATGTACTTATGCCGCTCACGATATCGCCTGAGTTGAAGACTGTCCAAGTTATCGCTTCGCAAAGGGTACTAGGTGATATTTTCGAGCTTGTAACTGTTATGATAAATCGCGCTGCTTTACGTGGAACATTTTCAAGTTTGGTGATGTCAATTTTAGTATACGGATCCCAACGACAGAAGCGTTACTCGAGGACCGGTCTGATGTACGTTTTTGTAGGCCATCAATTTTATTTCACTTGTTGATTTCTCAATGTACCGTCTTAGGTATCCTAATTTCCGCATGGCCTTCTTCGGGACGTACATGACATGCTCGTTCCAGCTGAGGTCGGAAGTAATTATGACGCCCAGGTATTTATAACTGCAACAGATGATAGTGGAGAGCCGTTAATGGAATACAAAAAAGGCAAGGGTGCGCTTTTCTTGTTAATGTCATCGCTACAGTTTTTTCTGCGTTTTCTGCGTTCTGCGTATTATGTTAGTGAGGTGAGGAAGTGGTCACTACCATATGGGTCAGTTGCCCACACCTCACTCAAGACATGGAAAGAAATTGCAGAACCAATAGCCAAGTCAATATTTCAGTATTTATTGTGTCCTAAGTTATGGTATGTAGGCTGTTTCTGTTGAAAAGGCATGCTCCAGAGGATGTGAAAAACTTCTCTATCAGGCGACTTCCGGGCATCCGTGTGAGAAGAGCCCCAGAGAGAATTGTGTGCATTAGGTCGCCTGTTAGATGTATGGTTCTGGCAGCTGGTCGACCACGCCTCGAAGTCAGTCTCGAAAGTGCAAGATCAGGAGGAATGTATATGGAGGCATACCATTACACCTATAAAAATTATTGTGCGAATTGCTAACAGCCTCAAGGTACAGAGTGTTCAAAGTTGACAAGGGTGGACATGCTAAGGATTTCCGGGCGATTATGGCCACAAAGGGTTTAACCGCCAGAAAGAGTGGTTGGCAGCTATCTCTGTCCTTTCCTTGAAAGACCACGTAACTGTTCAAGAAATTTGTGGGCTTGTGAATTAACATGTTGTTTGTCCTGAACACACATTACACTTGGTTGATTAGCAGTTGCAGTAATTACGTATACCATCGTCAAGATTTTGAAAAGGAGGCCTCCTGCAGTTCCATTGGACTATTGTTTCCTATTCCCATTAGGAAGTGTTCAGGAGCTACTGGAGTGTGTTTTTATATCTATCGTCTTTCGGGGCTTGGACCTCCCGGAGGGGGATTTTCAGGCCTCTCTACAGGTTTGGATGCAGGGGCCCGTTCCTTCTGCTGCGACGCAAACAGGAACGGTCCCCGTCCATCCCATCCTCGGATGTCCTAGGGGGGCCTGATATCAGGACCGGGCCCCTGGACTTGGCACCCATTTGGGTGCTTTCGTTTTCTGAGCCGCTGCCGCCGAAGGTGTCGGGAGCACCACAGGTGGCACGGGCGGTGCGAAAGAGGTTGGAGACGATGCGGGATGCCCGGTGTCCATCTCCTCCGCATGCTACAGTGGAAGCACGGAGGGTGGAGAAGCAGGGGCCGGAGGGGCATCGGTCCCGACGGTGGCTGTTGCCACAACAGCCGCTGCTGGCTCAGCGAGCGATGCGGAGGCGGGTTGGGTTGCCGGAGGCAACCGGGGGGGGGGGGGGGACCAAGTCCGACTTTTGGTACTGGGTCCCCGCCGAAACCAGACGCCGCTCCGTCCCCCGGCAAGCTGCGTTGCGTACCTCCCCAGGGGAAAAGAGGCGAACCTCTTCCGCGCCTCTGGGTAGGTGATGTTCTCGGTGATCTTAACATTGATTATCTCCTTCTCCTGCTTAAACTTTTCACATTTTCGCGAGTACACGGCACGGGGTCTCTGGCAGTTGGCACAGGTGAAGGTTTCCGATTCACAGTTCTCCGAAGGATGGTCATGCTGGCCGCACTTAAAGCAGGTAAGTCGGCCACGGCAAGAGTTTGTGCATGCCCGAACCTTTGGCACTTGAAGCAGCGCCGAGGGTTCGGGATGTACGGGCGGACAGAACAATGTATATAACCGGCATTTATGTATTCTGGAAGTGTGGATCGATCCGAAGGTCAGGATAAGGTGTTTAGTTGCTATCTCCTTGTCATCGCGGCGTATGGATATGCGCTTTACAGCCGTGACGCCCTGATCCTTTAAACCTTCCAGAAGGTCGGCATCGGTTTCGGAAATGAGATCTGCCTCAGATATCACACCCTGAGAGCTGTTGAGGCTGCCGTGGGGTGTGACCCTGATATCCAGATCTGCCATGCGGGTTTGTTTCAGGAGGATTGTGGATTGCTGCTGAGTTTTTACTTCAACTAGCACTTCGCCTGTTCGTAGTTTTTTTGCCTCAAAAGATTTGCCATTGATTCCTTCAAGGAACTTGGAGACGAGGAATACAGACTGGGAGGAGACGGGTTTCAATTTATCTTTCGATTTTGGTCAAGGACCAAAAAACGGGGATAGTTGTCAGGTTTCGGAATGTTGATGATTGGTAGAGATGGGAAGGAAACTTCGGTGCGGCGCCTTTTCAGGGATTTACCATGTTTTGAGGGGGTTTTGATTTATCCATACAGCATAGGAAAAAGCAGGGGAGGGGGGGGTACTTCTTCGTCAGCCTTACCTGATAGCTGAAGAGTGTCCCGGAGCTCCCTGCCTGGTTAAACAGACAGGGAGCCCATCCGCCGAGCTTGACCTAGGCCCGACGGCCACCATTCGTGGTTCTCACCCTCCACCTATAAACACATCGCCACGGTTGGATACAGCTTATGTTTGGGGGCTCGGGGTCCGCGGTGTCGCCAATACCATCACCAAGATTACTCAAGGTTCCCCGTGCGGGGAATTTTTTCACTGGAGCCGGGCAATCATAGCATTGTTTTCAAAACTGCCCTTCTATACGGAAAACGTATGACATAGGAAAAGAGGGAGATATATTTTTGTCCAATAGTTTGAAAGAAGTCTATCGCCCTCCCTAAATGGGGGTCATAAGTCCTTTGACTCTGGCGCGAGAACAAAAAAATGGCTTCAATTTACGCTGTGAAGGTGGTTGGAAAGCAAAGCTTTAAACGACGCCCACAAGAATTTCCCATGCGACGTCACTTGAATTCACACACGTGGCTCTACAAAGAGCAAAACCAGAGATTCGGCAGCCGTTACCTGGAATTCGCGGTGGCGGCGTCCCGAACGCAGCAGCAGCGTCAACCACGGCCGGGCTATAGCGGCGGACGCCGTCGCTGTAGCCCAGCCGTGGGTCAACAGAAAGAAAAAAGAGAGGGGGGGGGGGTCTTTCGAAGGGTGAGACAGCGGAACCTAGCCATCCTGATGTGCTAGCTCGGGGCTACACCACCGCGCGACACAAGCGCAGACACCGCAACAATTCGGCATTTGAACTTAGTGATTCCTTCGATTCCCGGCCGCGGCAGCCGCTTTTCTGATGGAGGTGAAATGCAAAAACGCCCGTGTGTACGAGATTTCAGGGCACGTTAAAGATCCCGAGGTGGTCAAAATTAATCCGGAGCCGTCCACTACGGCGCGCCTCATCGCCTGCATTGCGTCGGTGCGTTAAACCCTACAATCAATCAATCAACTTAGTGATTTCCAT